>NDGN011496521.1:270-18532 GCA_002564285.1 Tympanoctomys barrerae
CCACATGCCAGCCAGCCCCGCCCCCTGGTGGGCTGAGCTGGCCACACACACAAATAAATAATTAATTAAAAAAAAAAAAAAAAGTCCTAACACCCAGAGATAAGCACTAACCACATAACCTGAAGCGATCTATCTATCTGGATAGATGCACCCATCCCATGTATTTTCTTTAACAAACAGAATGACATCCCATGTCATTTTATAACCTCTTTTAAAATTAACAGTATGGCAACACTTCTAAGCAGTTATACCACCTTCTACTGCATTATCTTAGTTGCTGTACAATTAGGAATATACTGAAAAATACACTTGAGTTATTTAAATAATTTCCTATTGTGGGCCACTGAGATTCCTTCCTTCCTCTTTCTTCCCTCCCCACATTATTCCAACCGGCCCTCCAGCCGTCTCTTGCCTCTTCCCCTTCCTCTCTCCTTCACTCTTTCCCCCCATTCTCATAAATGATGCGGCAAAGAAAATCCTTGTAGCTAAATCTTTGTACTCAGCTACAATAATTTCTGTAGAACACATTTCTGTAAGTGAAATTCATGGATCAAAGATTTCTGAAATATGCTGCCAAATTTTCAAGCCTTCATTTATTAAGGTCATTTTCTGCAGTTTTTGGTAGTATAATTTTAATCATTATCATTGTCATGGAAAATAAGGCAAGCAGTGCTTGCTTTTATGTATGCCTTCTTTTGGCCCTGGCCACAGACCCCGCTTTCCATTTCAAATTCCCTTTTTTTTTTTTTTTTTTGCAGAGCATGGTAGTGTATGCCTGTAATTTCAACACCTGGGAAGCTGAGGCAGGAGGATTTCTTAATGTTCAAGGCCAACCAGAACTACTAAAGCAAGACTGTCTTAAAAAAAAAAAAGGAAAGGAAAGGAAAAGAATCCTCTCTCTTTTTTACTTAGCTTAGGAGAATCTCAAATTTGTCTGCAGCATAAAATTTCCTAGGTGATGGAACATGAGACCTGGTCCAAGCCAGTCACAGAGACCTCTTTATTTTGGGGAGGAATGGGCTAGGGACCCAGGTCTACCATGGAAAGACTTGCTTCCTGGAAAGTGTGTGGCACCACCCTCCTGCCCCCTCCCCCTTGCCATGAATCAGATATGGTGAACAGAGCCCGAGAAGCCGTCTCAGCACCACAAGGGAAAGGCTAAGGAAGGAGACCTACCAGCAACAACACAACTCTCAGGTGAAGGTTATAGATCCAGTGCGGGCAACATTCATCTCAGGACTTGTCTTTTGCATTAAAAAAAAAAACAAAACCCTGTTGGCTGAAGCACTGTGGTAAGTTTTCTGTTACTTGCAGCCCAGTGCATTATAACTAAAACACTGAAAGGATGATTAATGCCATCTATGCAAGAAATGGATCCTTAAATCCGGAGACAGAAAGGTAGGAAGCTGGGCAATGTTCCTCCTACACTGAGCTAATGCAGTAAGTACTAGGGAACAGATGTTACAGGTGAGGCCACGGAAATGTGTGAAAAGCATATCCGCACGTGTGGCATAGCACTGGGCATGGCATGGGGCACTTGGGACTCCACCCTGGATGGCTCCCTCTTAATGACAGAATGCATCTCCATGTGCCTGTGGCAAATGAGGAGAAGCCACACTCAGAACTATGACCACTTGAGGTCAGATGCCAGCAAGAGTCTAAACTTTTAATAACCTTGTGCTCATCTTGGCACCAATACATTAATAACTCATTCATTCATTCATTCATTCATTGAGACAGGGTCTCACTAAGTGACTAATTTACCCACGTGGGGTTCAAACTTGCAATTCTCCTGCCTCAGCCTCCCAGGGTCACAGGTACATACCACCGTGCCTGGCTTCATTCTTGTATTTGGTTCTCCCTCCCTTTGTCTTTTTCTTTTTCATCCTAACACGTAAATACAACATTCTTCAGCATGCCAAGGTCTTACATCTTCTCCTGTGGGTGGACAGATGAGGCCCCGTTCACACACAGCTTCGACTATTTTTGGAAAGCCTAGCTAAAGAGTGGGAAGTTTCCCCGCGATGCATTCTGGATGGTGATTCTGAAGTAGTCCTTATAATGAGGGCTATTAAGAGCAAGGTATCTATTTTCTTTCTGGGGGTTAGAGAGAAATGTGCGCATAGTGTTTCTAAGTGGAAGTGTCCACACCAGGCTCCTTTCTCCAGCCTGAGCGTCTGGTTACAAGTACCCTCCAGGGCTGTGGCTGGCTGCTGGGAAGCCAGCACTATCAGCCGTAGCCGTCCCTCAGCACACTCCTTGGGAACCCTTCAGACCCAAGTTCCTTCCGTGCTAGCTAATTGCCACTTGTCCAGACTGCCAGCCGCACTTACAGTAATTTATCAATGTGTGGTTAATCATTCACTTCAGAAGGAAGGGGGAAAGTTGACTGCAATATTTTGGACAAAGGCAACATGTGAGACTTATTTGAGAAGTCTCTGTGATAATGGCAGGTCATAGTCACAGGGCGGAACTCAAGCGCTGTGGTGCCTGGGACCGGAAAGATGGGACACTCCTCCTTAATGACAGGACATTTTCTTCTGTCTGGGAAAAATTAGAAGCGGCCGCCCCTGCAAGCAGGCACAGCTCAAGGTTCTTTAGTTCTCGGAGCACAAAGAACTGAACTTTAACAACCTACTCCAGTTTTTGCTTGAGTTTTCCTTTTGATTCTTTTCATACGAACATTCCCTGTTCATGCTTCCGAGCTACTGCGGTTCCTTCAGAGACGAAGAAACTGTTCCTGGAAGCTGTGAGTGACTCAAACCATCCTGAACATCAGGAAGGAACTTCCACCTGGACAGGCGCAGGAACAGGTGCTGAGATGGGCCCAGCTAGGACCTGGGACCCAGTGGGCTAAGATCCCAATACCATTTCTGTGGGTGCGAGCCAGGTCGCAGGGGCCACTGGGCTTGAGGGCGCTCCTATCCACCCAGATACCTCTGCCGGAGACAGGCCCCTTGCACTCAGCGTGTCCAGCCGCTCCTTCCCTCAATCACCGTCACACTGGCTTCCACTCTGCCCTCATAGCAGAGGGCCTCACTGCCCCTACCCATTGCCCTGCCAGAGGCATCTGCTCTCTCTGCCTCCCTCATCTGCTCACCAAGTTCTGCCAATGTGGCTCAATCACTTTAAAATTTCCAATTCTGCATCAGCACTGCCCTGAATTAATGCAGTATGATCTGACCTGCTGCCAAAAAAGGGGGGATAAAATTCAAAAAAGTGCAAACCTAATCACTTTCCTTCTGGGCTTAAAATCCTCCTCAGGTCATAAGGTAAAGTCCACAAAATCCAGAGGGACATAGGAAGCCATCCAATGGCAGCCGCTAGCAGTGTCCCCACCCCCAAATCAAAATCAGGGACACTCCTGAACCCACCACAGCTTCCCTCACATGCCATGCATTCCATAGCTTGGCTCTGCTACTCTGGTCATCAGGATGATCACAAGGGGAAACTCCCTGTGGACCTAACCCGGACTGTGTCACTGTGCCATGCACATGGGAGATGTGGCCTGGGCTCAGGGTCTACACTGAATCTGGGAAATGGCTAAGCTGAGCTATGTAGGAGGACAGACAAAGCTGGATGGTTAGTAGATTTGGAAAACAGCAATGTGAATGGGCCCAAAGGGACCCAGTCACGTTCTACATGAATGCTGGGTAGAAACTGCCATCCTTCACTGCAAAAGAATCTTTTAAACCAGGCACTCACAGCAGGCAGCCTGTGGCTTGCACACGTGGGCCAAGGCACCATACAGCCTTAAAAACACTCCTGCTCTCTGAGCCACTGTGTCCAGCTGCTACTACAGCAGACCTCCTCCAGGCATCTTTGCTCCTAGTGACAGCTGACCACACTGGCCCCTGCTTCCAGAAGCAGCGCTGACTCATCCTCTTCCTACAACCAGCCTGGCTCTGCCAGTGGCCCCCACCTATGTGTTTCCTACACCATATGTAGCTGCTGCACACCAGAGTTTGCAGAGAATTTATCTCTCTACAGACGCAGTGAAGCAAGAGCTCAGCTGCCAGAGAATTCTAGGTCCTCCAAGTCCCTTATCAGCCAGCAGCAGCGGGCCTTGCAGAGAGCTCTGCTGAACTGCTGAGTAGCACGCTTGCCAGGGCCATGGTACCCAGAGCCGGGTAGAGGGGATATCTCCCATCGTTACATCTATCTCAGCCACTTTTTTCATTGCTGGAACAAAATACCCAATACAACTTAAAGGAAAAGAAATTTATTTTATCCCACATTTCAGTATGCAGTGGGCTGGCTCCAAGGAAAGATGGCAAGGCAGAGAGATACCGTGGAGGAAAAGGTGCTTACCTCATCGCTTCCAGGAAGCAGAAAGAATCAAAGGAGGAGCCAGGAAGGGAGCTACATCTTTCCAGGTCCTGCCCACAGCGACCCATCTCTTCCAACCAGAACAGCAAGTCAGTAATAGCATCCCATAATACAATCACCTTCCAAACAATGCACAGTTTTGAGGGTCATTTTAGATCTAAACCAGAATATTCTGCTCCTGGCTCCTAAAGAACTCATGTATGTCTCTATATGAAGTGCATTTAGCCCATCATTTAAAAAAATATTTTATTTATTTGGTACAGTGTCTTGTTAAGCAGCTTGAACTTGTAACAATCCTCTTGTGTCAGCCTCCCCTGCCCTGGGATTATAAACATGCACCACCATGCCCAGTTTTAGTGCCCAGCTTGGCACAGGGGCCAGCATAGCATGTGGTACTGGGGATTAAACCCGTGTCCCTGCGCTTCCCAGGCAGGTGCCTAGACTGCCGAGCTATCTCCCCAGCCCCAGTCCATCTTTAATAGCTGCCAAAATCCTAACAGGTCCAACACTGCTGGAAAGCTCAAGTCCAAAGTCTACTCTGGAGACTCAGAGCAAACTTCTAGCTGTGAGCTCCTACAAAAATAAAAAAGAAAATAAACATTTCCAACATATAATGGCCCAAGTTAACATATCTCATTCTAAAAGGAACAAAGAGATAAAAATTGGACTAGACCAAGATGGAAACTAAGTAGGGAGAGCATAAATTCTGTAGTTCCACATCCAGTACCAGGGCAAGTTGTGGCGATGAGACACACTCCGAAGGGCTTGGGTGGCCCTGTCCCTGTAGCACTCTTAGTGCCGCAGCTCTTAAGGCTTCTCTTGGGCTGGCTCTGCTTACTCTTTGTGGCTATTCTACATCCTGGATTCCCCAATTCTGTGGGGTCTCCACCACACTTCTGGCTTTACTCTTACAGTTTCACACACTGCCCTCTCAAGGGCACATTGCCTGGCCTCAGAGACCTTCTTCTGAAGCCTGGGTGGAAGTCTCCTTTGCTCCACACCTCTTGCATTTTGCATGCCTGTAAAGCTAGTGCCTCATGGATGATTCCAAGGTCTGCCACCAGCTCATGCAGTAGTTGGGCACCTTTGGATCACAGCTGCAGGGGCCTTTGAGGGCTTGGATGGCTAGCACCATACAAATCCTGCAGACCAATTCCTTAGGTGGCCCTTATTGAGCATGATACCCTTAAGTTCTCTCCTCAAATGAAAGCTTTACAGACATGCGCCCTTGAAAGCACCCAGTGGGTGGAGTCTTGCTGATTCTTGGGATGCCCTAAAGGTAACATTTCCATCAGATGTCTCTATTATCCCAGCTTGGGTTTCTTTTTAATGCTCATCTTTTCAGCAATCAAGATCTTGGCTGACAGCCCCGCCCCCTGGTGGGTTAAGCTGGCCACACACACACACACACACACACACACACACATAAATAAATAAATAAAATTTTAAAAATTTATTAAAAAAAAAAAAAGATCTTGGCTGAAATTTTGCAGGCCCTTCCTTCCCCAGGAGACTGAAAACTTTTCAAATGGGGTTTATATTCCTGATGTTTAGTATAAACCTGGCTAGAAACAGCATGTAATATCCATACCACAGGTTGAATATTGGGCTGCTTTAAGACTTCCTTTGCCAGAATAATCAATATGCTGTCATTAATCGCAGTCTCCTGCAAAATCTCAAGACATGGAGCAAAATGTTGACAATGTTCTGCCAGAGTGTAACACATGGAGTCTTAAGTCCCTCTGCCAGTGGAATTCTTGTTCCCAAGTGAAATCTTCTGAGCCTGATCTTTACTGTCTTCCTTTTTAATCAGCATTCTGGTCTTCTGAGCTCTGACCAGAATTTCCCAGTAAGCTTAGCGTATGATGAGCTAGCACTTCTCTAGGTGGCATCTCCAAACCTTTCCTAACTCTTTCCAGAAACCAGCTCCACAGGCTTATGAAGCACATGGTTAGGTAGTCACAGCAACCACCACACTTCTCTAGTACCAAAATGTCTTACTCACTTTCCTTGTCACTGAGACAAAATACCTCACGTTTCAGTCTATTGCTATCTGGCTCCAAAGGTAAGAAAGTGTGGCAGAAGCACATGGTGGGAGGAAAAGCCACTCAATTCCTGGTGGCCAGGAAGCAGTGAGAGTCATGTTAGGAAGTGAGAAGGAGACAGACCCTTCCGGGTCATGCTCACAGGACCTATCTTTTTTTAACTAAGCAATACTGCCTACCACCAAGTCAGCTATAAAAGCCACATAGTCCAATAACCTTCTAAACATGTGATGCTCTGGAGGACATTTACTGTTTTCTTTCTTTTTTCTGTAGGCCATTTTAGAGCTAAACAATAACAACATTAAATGACCTACCCTCACACTTTTGCCTCCTGCCTGCATTCCCAGGCATCAGATCTGGGGATTTTAGGAGCCAGGACACAAAGTTTCTATGTGGGCAGTGTGGCAGGGGATGCTTAGAGTGCTGCCAGGCTAGTGTGAGCGTCCAGGCTTCCAAAGAAATAGTCCTTATGGAGTATCTGGGATGCAGTGAGGGAATGAGGGTCCCGATGGGGAACTCATCAGTGACTGGGTGTGGGGTGGTGTGTGTGTGTGTGCTTGTGTGTGCATTCACTGGACAAGCAGAGGGCAGAGATTATCAGGGCCCTGTTGGTGGCTTCCTGACTTGCCCAAGTCCTCCATCTGTAAAAGCCGTCCTTCACACACACAGGGAACCAAGGTGAGTCTGTGGCAGGTGACTCCATTAACACCTCGGAATCTGGGATCCCATAAAAGGCCTTAGGAACCAATCCCCTGCAGGACCACAGTGCTGGCAGAACAGAAGGCAGTATCCACTCACCCAGGAACCTAGGCAGCCCCAGCCCTTCCAGACTTCTGAGCTTTCCCAAGACCTGGACTTTCAGCCCGTCCTGGGGTTCTCTGAGACATGAGTATTTTCCCAACAAATCCGTCATATCAATTAGTCGGTATTACTATCACCCCAAATGTTCTTCCTACTTACCCAAAGCTCCTCTAGCAACCTAAAAGAAAACCTACTCTACATTAAAACAGGTTTCCAACTCCTTCTAATGGCTGCATGAGGCTGCTCGGAGGCAGTTTGTTCCCTCAATTTCCCCAAGTCTGTGGTCAGCCATGTTCTGCCCTTCATGCCCTTCTAGCCACCTGCAGATGCCCAGACCATTGGACGAGCAAAGCAAAAGCATGAGTCCTCTGCCTACAAACAAAACAGCACACACTGTACCTCCCAAGCTAACTGTATGGCCCTCGAAGGGATGTAGGGACTCCAGGTCAAGAACTCTGAGGATCACCTGACTTGGCCTCTCTGCACAGCATCACTCCAGTAGCTCTTTTCTCACAGGGGGCTGCTCAGCAGCACAGTGTAGGCAAACCAGTCAGGCCCTCCGAGTGCACTCTGAGCAGGGGCCCAGGGAGCAGGGGCTGATCCCCAATAAGGGGCACATGCTGCAGCCTCAGGTCCAAAGCAGCATCTGTTAGAGATGATTTCCCTTCCCCAACTAGCTTCTACAAGGAACCCGCTGTGGAAAGGCACCCGCTCTGGCAGCCCTGCGACGCCAGAGGGCAGAATGGAAGTGGAAAAGGAAATCCTACTCACCAAAAGCACCACTCTATCCCTCTCAGGTAATTTCTGAACCAGAGTGGCATCTAATGTGGTGCCGACCACACTGCGGAGAGAACGACGTACCTTTGTCAGCTGCTGCTCAGAGGAAAACCCCAGACCAAACACTGTGTTGGCTCTGCTGTCGGCCCACTGGCCAAACTTCTGCGATGTTTTGGTGAAGGTCATATTCGGTGTGATTGTGCTGTTTATGATCACCTGGAAGAAAAAAGGTCAGGGAAGAAATGTGAACACTGAGCTGGGCACCACCACCACTCGTCAGAACATCTGCCGGCGGAGCTGGCACTCACAGCCCACTTCCTCTGCCTGGCACTGTGGGTCCCAAGTTCTTCTGGTACTGTGCTGGATCACACACAGACCTTGGTTAGAGGCAATTTCAGACACTTACAGTAGACTAAGAGAGGTAGGAGAAAGCCTCTCCTGAGCAGAGAATACTTTCCCAAATGGCCATTCAGTGCCCCACAGCTGCCATGTGTCAGGTCACCCTCCTGGCCAGTCACGGCACCTGTTCTCAGAACTGCACCCGGCAGCTCTTCTGGTCACCACAGCTCTAGCGTCAGCTCAACTGCTTGAGAGTCTCCATAAGCAGTGGGGGCCACTGCTTCCCAACAGGAAGAAGGTACTCTAATTAAGACAAGTGCCTGCAAGCAGGCACAGGGGCTGGGGGTTTGATCCCCAGGCCTGTCGCACCGGCCCCACCCCCAGGGTGTGCTGAGATGACCATTGAGACTGGGCATGATGGCACTTGTAATCCCAGCTCTTGGGAGGCTGTAAACAGGCTGGTCACTACAAGTCTGATCTAGTAGTGAGACCCTGAATACCTTGTAGACCCTTTCCTAAAATACAAAAAAAGAAAGACACTGTCTCAGGTTGACTTCTAAAGAGATTGATCATGCAGTATGAGCAGGGTAAGGACCCTACAAGGCAGTGATGGTGAACTTTTCAGGGACAAGTGCCCAAGCTGTACCCCAAGGTCCACTTACTTATTGTGGAGTGCCTACTCTACAATCAAACCTGAGTTTAAAAAAAAAAAAAATTTCACACCTCAACATCTTTTGCCTTAGAGGAAAAAACCTCGGGTGCCAGAGGTTCACCACCATTGCCATAAGGGATACTCACTGTCACCACTCCTCAGCCTTGAAGGAAGATGGGACAGAGAGACTCCAGTTCCTGAAAGAGGGTTATGTAGACAGGCTGCCTTGGAAAGGGAGGTGACCCTCAGTTGAGAGAGGTAGAACATGTGACAGCTCAGGAGGAAGAGGCTGAGGAACAAATATCTTCCCCTCTGTCCCTCTCTGACCCTTTTTCTACTTGTCAAACCCAACCAGAAGCCAGAGGACCCAGCAGCTCACTGACATCATTGCAGGTCAGCCTCTGGAGTAAAAGGATGATATCCAGCATGCATGCATGCATTCGTTCAACAAACATTTAGGAAGCAGTTATGTCATGACAGGCATTCTGCTAACCAAAGAGACAAAGCTACTGAACACAATCTGTAAAGAGATCTGTCTGATGCCACCAGACGTGACTAAGCAGTGCAGACTGGGCATGGGGTGTGGAAAATACCATGGGCTGAGACAGGGGTGTGCTTCAAAAACCTTAGAGGCTGGTGGCTGTGGCTCTGGTCAGGCAGGACTAACATGGCAGGAGCAAGGCAGACCTAGAGAAGCCATGTGGCCGGAGGCTGGGTCAGAACGAATCATGTGATCCCAGAAAACCAGCTCTGGTTGGATCTCAATTACTTGGACCCTGGAAGGCCAAGCAATGCCCTGGCCCACTCATTTTAAATCTTAATACTGCCTTCACTGCAAACCTCTGCTGCTGGGTGAACCAACCTCCCATCCCCACCACCACCCCACCCCAACCTCCCTGAATGACAATGGACAGAGGCTGGACATAGAGTAAAGGACATGGCTCTCAAGCTTGCCCCAAACAGGCTGTCCCTGTCAGTTAACCTAAAATAAAAGTGACACTGGGTTTTCTTTAGCATCTAACAGCTTCTTTTCTTTTTTTGAGACAAGGTCTTGATATGTAATTGAGGCTGGACTTGAAATCACTATGTAGGCAGGTTGGCCTCAAATGCACAGCGTCCTCCTGCCTCAGCCTCCCAAGTGCTGGGATTACAGGGGTGCGCCACCATACCCAGAAGGACCTAGCAGTTTCTAAGATGCTTTTCCATAAAACCTTTTATTTATTTAGAATTCATTTTTACAGAAAAGAGAAACGGGCTCAACAAGGTCAAGTGACTTGTTCAAGATCATAAAAGTAAGAAATGTCTAAAAAGGGTACAGTGTGTATAAGTTAACACAGGAAAAGTTAGCTGATTTCAAAAGTAAACTCTATTTATCCTGCTTATGGGTTCACTTCATTGTGTGAACTCATCATTTTTAAGAAAATTCTCAACCACATTCTCACTCCTTCTCTCCTTTCAGCTCTAGTTATACCCATGCTAGATCTTCTGAGGCTGTCCAACACCTTTTATACACATTAATTATTTTTCCCTGATTCTTGGCTCTACTTCAATTTTTTTTTTTACTGATTCATTTTCTAGCTCAAGAATTAGCCAATCTGCTGCTAAATATCTACTGAGTTCTTATTCCAAATATATTTTTAAATTCTAGAATATCCATGTGATATTTAAAACATTAAATTCTAATCCCTGGAGATACTGTTCCTTTCATCTATTTTATACATTCCCTCTCTACCTTCTTGCATATATCAAGCATAATTATTTTAAAATCCATGACATAAACTCTAATATCTGAAACTGTTTCTAATGTCGAGTTTTTCCCTCTTGTCTCTGGACATGGGACACTGTCCTCTTACATGTCTGGTACATTTTATTGTACAGTGTCCAGCAGAGAAAGTTTCTCTTTTTCTCTCTTAGGCAAGGAAAGCAGACCCAGGATCCCTACTTCTCTGGAACACTGCTAGGTCAGGGCTGGGTTTCCGCTCCCGGAATCGCTGTGTTTAGGGCAGGTCCTCTAAAATGTCAACTGAGAGCTTCACAAATCTTTCTCTTTTCTGCCCTAAAAGACTGAGGAAATTCAATATCGGCCTTGAGGAGTTTGGGGCTTAGTTCTATAATCTTCCAAATCCACCTGCCTTCAGGATTTAGCAAATCTTGAAGAAGAAACCTGTCGCATGAGGCTTGGAGGGCAGTTTCTCCCTCTTTGTCCCTCAAACTACATCTGCTGGCTTCTGCTGGCCCACAGTAGCCCTACCTGGGGACCAAGCCTGAAAGTGGCACCTCTCCCTGCTCTGAGACTGAGTCAGCAGCCAGTACAGAGGTGTGCAGGTGTGAGTCTTAGTTCCCCACTCTCCCTGAGGCCTTCATGCCTTCATCTTTTCTTCTGTCCCTGTGGCAGGCAGGACTTTGCTTTCTCTGCACTGCAAATGTGAGAATTGTACTCTGCCTCTCAGAAATGAGCAGCCTGATCCTTTACCTTCCACTGATCTGGAATTCAGCAAATGTCTTACAGGGAAGCTCTGCCATGAGCCTGAAATCCCTCTTGCCCCCTTGGCCACTGTGACCCTGGTCACCACTAAATGTGTTGGTGATGTCTCTTCTCCCCAGCAGCCTCTCTCTCTACCAGAGCCAAGCCCCAGCCTGCAGCCTGCACCCAGAATTGGCAGATGGTCCTCAGGCAGCACTGCCAATTCATTTCTGAGAGCACCTCATTTCTGTGGACTTTTAGATTCTCTAGCTTTCATCATTTCTATAGCTGTCTCATATATTGTCAGAAGGAAGACTGGCTTGCTAGGATCTATCACCCCGACTTGGAAGCAAAGTGGTGAGTCAGGGGAAGGCGAGAGATGCAACTTACTATGTGCCTCAAGTGCCATTTCTCTGTGTTGATGGAAAGTATGCAATCTCTCCTAAGATTGTTGCTTACTTCAATTAAGCAGCATACTCAGCTATCTAATCTAGCTAATTGGTACGATCTCAAGCTGCAGCTGCCCTCCAAACCTCTCCTACCTCTAAGCCCTGATTACAGACCTCTAACCACCTGCCTATCTCCTATGGCAGTGCCTAGGAGAACAGATGCTGGGCATCAGACCACAGCCCATAACGTACACCCATCATGCTCTCTTGACTTCATCCTTGGCCTTTGCCCAAACTCTTGGGATATCTGATATCTTACATTACAGTGGTAATACTGGTAATGTACTTTCCACCTTACTAGTAAAATTGAGCTTATAACTCGTGTCCATCAAATTTACCCTACTTGGTTCTCTCCAGTCTCCAAAGACAAGGGTCCATTCACACACCCCAACCTATGCTTCCTGCAGTCCCAAGTTACATGGCTTTGTCCCCAACCCCAGGCCATTGCTCCGACATACACAATGTGCACAGTACACTCACCACTGCAGGCTCAGAGTACATAAAGGGCCTGTGCCCTCTGGGGACACAGTATGCTGGCCTTGCAGGAACTCATTAGAATTCTGCAGTGGGAGCTGCACTGCCCTCCTCCACCGTTTTAGCATTACCAAAACGTAATGCTAAATTAGAAAAGAAAAAAGTCGCAAAAGAACACATATGTGAAAGTCTCCAGTGCAATTTTTGTTTGTATAAAAATCAAAAACAGGCAAAACTAAATAATATATTATTCAAGAGAGGGGTCAGGAAAATATAGCCCTCAGATCAAATCCAGCCTATGGGCTATTTTGTAAATAAAGTTTTACTGGAACATAGCCCTATCTATTCATTTATACACTTCCTACCAAAAAAAGTGCAGAACAGCAGCAACTATAGCTCGTTTAAAAAATTAACTCTCAGGCTCTGAGAGGAAAAAAGTCTGCCAACTTCTTATTTAGGGATATGTAGGTATGTGCCGAAACTGTAAAGAAAATTAAGAGAATGCTTAACACAAATGTCAAGGGTGGTAATCCCCTGAAGGATGGATAGAGGAGAGGCCCCAAAAGGGACCTCAACTACTGATCGCCCCCACCTGACCATGGTTCTGCTTGAATTCAGCTTTCCCACGGTGTGAAAGTGACTCACGTTCAATAAGATCTACGCTTCCAATTTCGCATTTTGCTCTTTCCGTGAGCTAGTGCTGCGCAGTACAGCCTTCTAGAGGGCATGATGGTGGGCAGGGACAGCACCCACACTCCCGCTCTGCCACAGGCTCACAGCAAGAGCTCTGCAGTGTGCTCCGAGGAGGGCTGCAGCACATTCTGTCCTCAGCACATTTCATGTATTCAAGGCAATGCTGAATTATATTTTCCTTTTTATTACTTTTTTATTTTGGGTTTTTTGGGGAGAGTATTTGGGATCAAACTCAGGACCTTGCGCTTGCCACGCAGGTGCTTATGCTGCTGAGCTATCTCCCAGCCCTGCATTGTATTTTTGACTCATGATGGTTCACCAGGTTGTAGCTGTACTGTTGAGTCCAGAAGCTTCTGCAGTGGCAAAGGGCATTCAACTGAGTAAGGGCTGTGTGAGGGCTCATTACTAGACACTAACAGTACCTGTGGGCAGCTGCAAATCAAGTTCACAGTCCTTTCACAAGGAGGCTAATCTTCAGGGTGAGCAGCAGCTTGTGAAGAGCTGGCAGTGCCCTTCTGTACCCAGAAACATGGGAAAATGACCGCAGAGGAAGTGGTGGGCCCGCAGGGACTCAAGCAGGCTGTGGGTGAGCAGGACAGGGTCACAGGAGGAGAGGACATCGTGCAGCAGAAGCTGGCTTCAGGCAGGAGAGCAGGTGAAGGAGCACAAGACTGGGTCAGAGCTGGCAGGGAGGGAGGCTGAATGCAGGCTGGGAGCCGTGGGCTTGAGGGGACACTGACAGCAGGTGACTCAGCTGACAGGAACTGTGCCGCCTGGGGAGGGGGCAAGAAAAGTCTGCAAAGCCACTGAAGCCCAGGGGGCAAAGGCCATCGTGGCACAAGGGTTAACACAGGCTTCAAGTCCTGCAATACCTTCCTTTCTTATGAGTTCTCTCTGAAACTCCATAGCAAAAAAAGATGCCCTAGTGAAAGACCCAGTTTCTGCAGATTGGTGGAACCAACTTTTCACAAAATACCTGTCACCAAGAGTTATGTGGAAGATGCATAAAGCTAAGCTGCCCCCATCTCTGGTCATACCTGCTCGGGGGTTGTGCAGAAGTGGCTCATGAAAGAGGCAGATAGGACACAGGATTCCTCCTCTTCATGGAGCACTTGCCCCAGGCCAGGGGAAACTGGAAGTGTGGAAGTTTTCCACATGGGGCTAGGACTGAGTTGGTGCAATTAAAGACTGCTGCCTGATTCTGAGGTAGTTATTAAATATTATTTTTTAACCTCAGAGAAGGAAAAAAAGAAGCCAACATTCACGGAAAACCTACTGCACAGTGGGAACTTTACACACGCACATTCTGATGAACAGCAGATGCGCTACACATATTCAAAACAGGAAACAACAAAGACGGTGGAAGAGGCAGCCACGAATGTGTTCTTGAAAGCGATTTTACATTCTCAGAAGTAAATACCAAAGAAGCCAAGGTTTGGGATGTTTATAGTATAGCTTCCAAATCAGCATGATTAGGCAGTACTTGTAACCCAGCAGGCGTTGCTAAATATTTGTAGAACAGATGACCTCTAAGGTCTCCTCCAACAGAGGTTTTCTGTGAGCCTATAAATAACTGAGAACCAAGGGCAGCAGAGTCATCCAGAACACCCGGGAGAAGCACCTGCTCCAGGCAAGCCTTGTCCACAGACACAGGCAGTTTGTCTTAAGGATGGCAGTGATTAACGTGCATTGTAAAGACTGCCAACAGCACAAGGAAATCAAAGGCTGCAATGGCTCAATTAACAAATGCTCTGGAAATGGAGTTTCTTTATGATGGAGTTGGCTGTTCTGCCCCACGCTCCCCATTCATCATATGGTTAGGGTGTGCTGTACGGATCACATGGCCAACCCTGGCCTGGTCTAAAGTTTCAGTCCTTGGTTTCCCCTTGGCAGAAACAGGTGAAAGAGCACAGAGGTTGGGACAGAGACAGAGGGAGGGTGGGAGATGGGATGGAGTTTGGGAGCCAAGGTCTTGAGTGGAGACTGAAGACCCAGACAGGTGACCCAGCCCTGCCTCTGCCCATGGCCCTGCTGTACACATGGCACCCCGGTGCAGGCAAGGAGTGGTGGTGGTAAGACCTGCTTCACCACCTGCTCACACCCATTCCTGTTTATGGGGCTCACTCTGGCTGGGTGCTGAGGCTCCAACAAAGAGCCAGGCATGGTTCCCCCTTCCTTCAAAGAGTTCAGGGTCTGCTGAGCACATATCCCTCCCCGAGACAGAGCCACATCATCCCAGAACCGAGGTGATGCTGAGCATTCACCTCTACTCGTGTCTTTCGATAGCAGCTGGAACTGACACATCCAATACTGTCCCTGAAAAGAAGAGACCTTCAGTGTTTCAAAGAACAGGTTTGAGTTCAAAGCCTCCCTATGATGAGCAGCACCAATTGCTCTCAGCGGTAAGGAAGGCCCTTCTATGCGTCCCTCTTCAAGTTGAGCATGACAAATGCTTGGGCAGGGAAGAGGACCCCGCGCACTGTGCCTGCTGTGGCATGACAGCTGCTGCCTCCTCCTGCCTGGGGGCCTGTGCCTCTGGCTGCCTCAGTTCACACAGCAGCTGGGTCTGGGGTGACCACCAGGCCCTTCCATGCCAGCAACTGGGGAGGGGTAGAGGCGTCCTCTTCCAGATGGCTGATCCAGAGAAACCACACAGCAGTCCGTGGTCATGGAGCCGATGCAGGGCGGCCAACAGAAAGAGGCAGGTCCCAGTCCCCAGAGCTGCCTAAGGGCACGGGGATGCAATCTGTGGCTAAGACATGGCCTCAAAGGCTAAAGTGGCATCTTACTTTGGCTTAGCATTTGGGATCAAAGGACTAAAAGGAAGTAGAATCGTCAGAGTATGGTGCAGTGTGATGACAGGCAGCCATGCTCCTTCAGCCCAGGGCATCCAGCATTCTCTAGGTACCTGAGACCTACGACACATGGCAAGAAGGCCTGTGGAGATGGAACCAAGACAGACCCTTGGGAATAAAGACACAAGAATCACACTGACTAGACAGAGATGAGATAGGGTGGGTGAAGACACTGGGACCAGTGTGGAGGGTAGCAGTTAGCACCCCACACTGTCCCTTATTCCAGTCCACAGAAAGCGGGGGGGATGTTCCACCTAGAGTATTCTAAGAGGATGGAATCTGGGGTTGGGGCCCCACCACTGGGTGAGGAGGGCAAGATGTAGGGTGCTGGGCCATGCTGGCAGCTGGCAGCACTTGTGAGTCTTCACAGCCAGACTGCAGGAGAGCTGCAGGCACGACCTGCTATAGCTCTGGCACATTCAGCATTCTGCATTCGGGATCTCCAGGCAGGATACTGACGATCCTCAAGTGCCAGTGGCATTATTTAGATGACTAAGCCCACCCCTAGCTCCTCACTTGTGCCCCAGGGTCCCTGCTGAACAAGGTTCCATCCCCTGTCCCCTGGTACTGCAGTGGTGAAGCTGTAACTCTGGGGGCCTGGGAGGCCTCTGGGGACACTAGGAAGTCAGGTAGCACAGCAGGTGGTACGGAGACCTGACATCCTCTGGCTCAGCCTCTGAAATTCAGAGGTGTCCCACGGCATAAGCTTCTAGGTCCCACTTTTCAACTTGTTGGCTCCTCTGCACTGGGCCTGAGTCAGCTCTACTCTGAGGCCAGGGTGTCAGCCCGCCCTCCTCCACCCGTCTGGTCTCTCACAGCCATCTTTTTTGGCTGGAACTCCACACACACTGTCACGGTTGTCAGGAACTGCACAGCTATAGCGATGCGGTCGCTGATATGTTGACAAGTTACTAAAAGTCTGTCTAAAAGGACGGAGGCACCAGCTCCAAGAAAGTTGTTCTTTGTCTAGAGTTAAACCTGATATATCCTTGGATAATTCAACAGACGAAAGTGCAAACTCATCTAAGGATGGCAGATGAACAGACACTCTACAGATAAAAAGACAGAAGGTCAGCTCAGCTCCTATCTCTATCTTGGAAAAAGCCCAGGCAATTAAGGCTCAGAAGCACAGAAAAGTGAAGCTATAATTACAGCTGTGGTATTACCATGTCTCCCAGGTAAAAACTATTAAAATTTGTTTTAAGAAATTAAGACACCTTTCAGGTGGATGTTCACTCATCAAAACTGAGGTGCCTACCTACTGTGTGCCTGGCACTATGACTGCCTTGCTACTCACCCGCCCCTCCCAAGGACTATTCCCGCCTCCTACTTATATGGAAAAGCCAGGCTCTGGACCCTTAAGATGCTCACCACAGCAGCGGCTACTGTCACCACACACTACCTATGTGACATGCATCTACCAGCCAGTGAATGGTCTCCTCCAGCCCAACCAGGCAGAACCTGGTATCTGTAGATCAGGGACCAGCACCAGCCTGCACAAGCCCCTCAGCACTGACCCTGGCCAGGCCACTGACTCCCTAGACCTCAGCTATAAGATGGGGATTTCTGGGCTCCCTTCCTGAGTAGGAGAAAGGGCTGTCGCAACTGGAAGGAAGAGAGAAGGAAGATCACAGACCCAAGATGCCTTTATTTATAGTCACCATGGTGCTGAGGTCACAAAGGAAGTCCCTGGAGGACAGGAAATTCTGATTCACCTAACCAAATCCAGAGGCACCAGCGAGCTCTCATCCCTTCCCCAGCAGATCTTCTAGTGGAGGCTTCCCCATGCCTTCCATTTTGTGGAAAAGGGGAAACGCCGACACCAGGGCCCTTCCAGTGCCCAGCTCTCACCTTGCCCCATTCCTGTTGCCTAGGAAGGCTGACCTACAGCAGAAGTCAGGAGAGATGAGGTAGGAGAGGAGGCAGCCAGGAGGCTACTGTAACAGTCCAAGCAAGACCGCATCAGGACAAGAGTTAGGAGCTTAAAACACAACAGCTTATATGCAGGCTGTGTTTAAGAGGCAGATTGGATTGACAAGGACTGACTTTGTATTGTGCTGTGTTGTGTTGTGTTTTTTTGGCCAAGTAACTGGAAGACTAAAAACAGAAAGCTGCTTTAGAGGGTAAATTGGGGTCTCAGTTGCAGGCACACTGAATTTTAGATAACAGCATGTGTAAACGTCCAGCAGAATGAACACAAATGAAAGAAAAAAAGCAGGTTTAAAATTTTTAGAAAAGGACTTGGTGGTCTGTCTGTTAGCATCCCTTCATTCTTTCCCCATAAAAATTCACAAAAATATGGAGAAAGATGGCACAATAATAAAAGTACAAGGGAAAAAATATCTTTCAAGAAATTCTCCAAAGCCATTTAATAAAATTCGACT
>NDGN011496547.1:1887-19473 GCA_002564285.1 Tympanoctomys barrerae
GTGGCCAGCTCAGCCCACCAGGGGGCGGGGCTGGCTGGCATGTGGTGTTGGGGATTGAACCGCAGTCCCTGTGCTCTGCTAAGCTTGTTCCAAGTAGGTGCCCTAGACCACTGAGCCATCTCGCCAGCCCTCCAGACATTTATTTGTATGGTGAACTGCTAATAGGTATAGCTTTCTTGCAGATTTCATAAAAAGAGGTCAAATAACTTTTGGGGAACTGGAAACAAAAAAAATTTATTTGAAGTAAGTAAATAATAGCTGTACCATGAGGCATCAAATCAGGATCCCTCAGCTGGGTGTGGATCCGTGCTCAGGGAAAGCACCATGATCAGAAATGTGGTTTGAAGTCTGTGACTTGAGAAAACAATCGAATTCCTGGAGAGAGAGAGACCGACTCTGTGTTTCTAAAGTTTAGCCTGGCAACACAGTGGGGAGTATCACAGATGAAGTTAGGGATAAAGGCTAAAGCTGAATAGGAAACAGAGACAATTAAAACAGAAAGCACAAAACAAATTTAAGATCTGAATTTGGTTCAGTATGGGAAATTTTAAAGATAAGGACTGTGGGATGAACGTGCAGCTTGTAACTGAATACGTGCTGAGAGGAGGAGGACCACTAATTCGCATGGGAAAAGGAAAAAAAAAAAGGAGCTAGCGCATAGAAGATTGGGAAACAGATGAGATAACAAGTGTTTTCTAAGCCTCAGGAAACTGTAGTACGTCCTGACAGATACAGGATGTACTCTTTGGACCTTTTCGTTATATAAATTTATTCTAGCTCTTGATGCACTTAGCCATATTCAGTGAAACTGGCTGGATTGCAAGGTCTCTGACACAGTGTGGGGCTTTGATGATGTTCCCAGTTTGAACCTTAATACTTTCTCTCCCTAAATATTGTAGTTTCTGGGCTCAGTGAACATTATCCACTTACCCAGTACAGCCAAGTGAAGTACAATTTCTTTTAACTATAAGTGGCACAGTGCTTTTAAATATAAACCACAGTACATTTGTTCAAATGTGTTCCCATAAAGATTTATGAATTTAAAGTGCACTTTTGCAAAAGTTAATATAAAAGCCCTTCTGAAAGGCTTCCACTGAGTTTCTTATCAACCATGACCCTTTATAGCTGATGGTATGTGATGTTTCTCGGTGGCATTATTTCAAGGCCTTTCATAGCTAAATGGACTCTACAACCTACTCAGAAAATATTGCACTTAATTAAAGCTAACAATAATTAGGTGTTTGTAATTAAAAGCAGGAATTGGTTTTACTTTATAATATTTGGTGTGGCGAAGGTTGCTAATGTGCAGTGATATGAGAGCTATTGTGATTAACTGCACAAAATTCATATCAGAGTAATTCCTGCCTCAGGCTGCAAACATTTGTGATTAAATGACACAGCCAGAATATGCATATCTTTAAACTGACCCTCGTCCTATGTCAAGAAATTCAATTTTTCGTTGTTTATTCTATTAGTATGCCTCACAGAACTCTGGCATTAATAAATAGAAATGTCAGACAATCATGAGTTTATTATAAAGTCATTTTCTTTTTTTAAAAGAACATTCCAAGTTCCTTCTGTCAGCATTCAGTTTGATTTATTTTATACCTGTCCTTTATTTCTATGGTAGTTTTACACATATAATTATTTTGCACAGGAGTCAATAAAAGTACAATTTTTATAAAATAAAGCATACAAATAAATACACTCTCATCTTTTAAATTGTATTGATTCTTTAAATTATCTTGTTATTAAAATTGGAATATAATATGTATTATTGTGCAATCTGTAGAACAGATTTTATTTTTTTATTTTTATTTTTTTCCATTTTATGTATTTGCTATAGAGTCTCACTACAGAGCTCAGCCTCGCAGTGATTCTCCTGTTTTCAGCCTCCCCAGCCCTGGGATTACACGCATGTGCCCCCACCCCTGGCAGGCTCAGTGCGCCCCGGGGGCAGGGGAGGGCCTGGCGTAGCATGTAGGACCTGGGATCAGACCCTGCTCCCTGTGTTTGCCAAAGCAGGAGCTTAGTCCACTGAGCTATCTCGCCGACCTGTAAAACAGATTTTAAAAACATGCTTCCAGCACATATCCCAATATAAGTACACTGTTTTCTCATTTGATAAGATTGGTTTTGAGTTATTTTTTCTGAGATAACCAAAGAGAAAGAAACACATTTAATTATTCTATATTTTGATGTCCTCACTGATTTAGTAGGAGAATCTGGAAAGAATGAAAACTTTGATGAGCAAAACAAACTCCTGCTCCCTCCTACTGCTCAGCCCATCTTGCTCTGGGACTAAATTAGTGTGAGAACCTGTCCCTCAGTGCAAGCCCTTTCCTCCCAAGATCAGTTCATAGAAGTTGTGAGTTATTTATGTAGGAAGATAAACTTGAAAGAATCAAACCAGCAACCCAAGCTTTTAAATATAGCTCAGGATCGGAAGCAAAAATTCCCCAATTTGATAAATATTTTCAATCAAATAATTTTCTTTCTTTCTTTTTTTTTTTTTTGTATTTTAGGGAAGGATCTACAGGGTGTTCAGCATCTCACTACTAGACCAGACTTGTAGTGATCTGCCTATTTACAGCCTCCCAAGCGCTGGGATTACGGGCATGCACCACCATGCCCAGCCTCATTTGCCATGTCACTGTACCCTTGGGGTGGGGCAGGCATGGCAGGCCCAGGGATTGAACCCCTGGCCCCTGAGCCTGCTTGCAGGTGTTTTAATCCACTGAGCTATATGGCCAGCCCTTCAATCACATCATTTTCACTATACGAATCAGTATTGATTCTGCAGGTAAGACAATATTAGTAATATCTTCTTTGAGAAATTCTCAAGGAACCTTGAAAAAGAGACATTATTAATTTTCCCTATTTAGACTTCCATTAAAATCATTTTAAACATTATTGCATTATTACTGAAGTATTGTTACATTGTTTTCCCCTAATGACGATAATAGTGATGTTATGAAATCGAAGGTTACAGAAATTGAATTACTTGTCCAGAGTGCATAGAAAGTAAATATCCAAGCTAAAATAAAGCCCAGATTCTTCTCCATATTATTTCACAGAAAGAAGTCTGTGTCTTTAACCAATTTGTGTGTGTGTGTGTGTGTGTGTGTGTGTGTATTAGTTGGGTAGATTTAGACAAGTAACAGATTTCACATCCTTCCCTGATCTTTCAGCACACTTGTCTTCCACCTGCAGGACTAGTTTATTTTTAAAATAACTTTAAATCCTTACTTTAAGACTAGAATAATGATAGTGATTACATCAGAAACAGAAAAATAAGACTTTCCAGCCCTCATTTTCTCATCAAAAATAAGTCTGAGTAACTATGTGCACACAAGAAGTTTATTATGGTGAAGGAGAACAGTGGAGAACAGAAATTAAAAAAAAAATAAGGATGCATATTATCTATGAAATCCCCACAAATCTAGGCAGCAAAACATGGAGAGACATGGACAGAGGCACTGTGTGGTTAGGGCAAGGTCAAGGAAGTAGACCCTAACATCTCAGAAGACTATGCTGTAAAACTTCTCACATGGGAAACACATTTTCAAGCTGGATCCCATTTCCCCAAATTGTAGCCTAGTATTTATATACTCAGCTTCTGGGCCAACCCATAAAGACCCAACTCAAAACTTGCCTGTGCTCCAAGCCTGGTTCCCAAACACAAGCAGTAGACTCTGTCCCAAAGACACAAATACCAGTGATACTTCTACAGGTCCAGGTACCAGTCCCACCCCAGTGGGCCTTAGAAGCACACTGGCTCATACAATCTTGGGACAAGGACCCATCTCTGTGGACTCAGGTGCTAGCCTTGCCCCAGAGTCAGGATGGGTCCCTCAAATTCAGGTTGAAATCCTGCAACAGTGCCAGATGATCCCTTTAGGACCAAACTTCTAGCTACGTCTTTAAGACCCAGGTTTCAAGTTTGCCGCAATGGGTCAAGGGTCCAGAGACCCCAGTACCAGGACAGTTCCATACTCAGAGTACAGGACTACTCCTGGATTCAAAGTCATCTTGGTCATCTGACCCCTCTGTCCAAATCACCATGCCTGCCTAGTAGACCACAGTAAAAGGCTGTCCTCCATACTCAGTACCTTCTGCATGGATCTCAGTGCCAGTTCTTCCACAGCACCAGGTTAGCTGCTCTGGACATCACTGTGTGACCTTCACAGAATCACCTGGACAGGCTGACAGGTGAAAGACTTTCCCTCTCAAATACAGCCTTTATGAACTGGACAGGAAAATCAATTCTTCATAGACACAGACAGGTCTAAAACTACAGGATCATAAATAATCAGGGAAACAGGACATCACTAAAAGAACAACATAGAGAACTATATATTTACCACAGTGATATGAATTTCTAGGTACTTCCTGAATAGATAAAAGGACTGTAATTTATTTAAAAAAATAAAATTTAACAATAGAAAATTGTCCAAATATAGATAAGAAAATCAATATTAGTGTGCCATATTCAAACAATGCTGAATGTATAAAATATAAATAGTTCATTACGAAGACATATTAATCAAACTCTCAAAAGCAAAATCCAAAAGAATTTTGAAAGCAACTATCTTAGTGACTTTTCTCTCATTCCTGGGACAAAATGCCTGAGAATCAAAGTTAAAGAGGAAGTTTATTTAGCTCATGGTCTGTGGAAATTTCATTGCACAATGAGCTGACTCTAAGGCAGCGTGGTATGGCACATGGAAAACACTTCAAGATGGCAGAAGACAGCAAAATCAACAAGAACAGAAGGGGTGAAAGCCTCTTTACCTCCCTTATCTTGTATGCAGGCTACCACCTGTCACGAGTGTGGCACTCACAAAAATCTCCCTGCCCCCCACTTAGATAAGCTTAGGATGTTTATAAAGTTAGAATCCTGGCCACCTACTGAGTCACTAGTTTACACTTCTAGAAACCTCAAGTTGAGGCTATATAGCCTCAACTTGAGATTTCTAGAAGTTTAATATATATATATATATATATATATATATATATATATATATATTACATTCCATACAATGGAATCTCAGTGAGATGTTCAATGGGTTTCTCATAAAATAACATGTAAGCTAGGAGACAGCAAAAAAATAAATTTGAAATACTAAAAGAAAATGTAAACAAAAAAGCTACCCACCAAAAATTATTATGTCTTCTATTAGCAGCAAAGCTAGGAGATATGGAAGAATGATGCCCATTTTCTCTACTTTGAATATATCAATCAAGTTCTGAAGCCGTCTTGACAAGTCATATATAGGTTCTAGGGAAGAATATCCAACATTAAAAAGACCCAAATTAAAAAGTCAGAAATACTCTTCAGAGGATAAAAATTCTGCCATAAATCCGTTAACAATAATAAATTAATTCATTAAGATTATAGGATACAGGGGCTGGGGTCATAACTCAGCAGTTTAAACACCTGCCTGGAAAACTCAAGGTCCCATGTTCAATCCCTATATCACATGCTGTGTGGGCCCCAGAACCCTGGGCACAATATGCAACCCCAACCCTGGGTATGACGGCTCATGCGTGTAATCCTAGTGCTGGGGAAGCTAAAACAGGAAGATCACTGAGTCTAAGCTGCATAGCTAGATCTTGTACTTGATGAATAAATAAATAAATATTTTTTAAAAATTTAGATTGTAGGACACAAAATCAACTTATAAAACTCAATATAATTTCTATCAACTAACAACAAATGATCTGAATAACAAATTTTTAAAAATCTCATTTATAAAGCATTAACATTGCTAAGAATAAGCTAAAATAATGAAATAAATATATTTGCAGTAGATTCTATGAATATGAAGAAACAAATGAGCTATGAGCCATGTTTATGAATTGAAAGAATATGAAATATCTGTGATAACCAAAGTGATTTACAGATCACATGCATACCATGTGAAAATTTTAAAGATATTCTGCACAGAAATACAAAAAATCGTTAAACTTAAATGCAATTGCAAAAGGCACTAACTAGACAAATAAATCTTTAACTAAAAATCAAATATGGAGGCATCCCAGTACCGTATTTAAAACTATACTGGAAAACTAGGGTGATCAAAGGCATATAAACCAGTGGAATGAAGTAGAGGAAGAAATAAGCTGACAGATGTACAGTCAACTTATCTTCTACAAAGTTTTCAAGAATGTCAAATGGAAAAATGACAATTTCTCCAAGAACTGGTTTCAGAAAACTGAATATCCCTCCTGCAGAGGAATGAAAGAATGAAACAGGACTTGAATGTCACATCCTATACAAAATTTAACTGAAAATGGGCAAAAGCCTTAAGCATAAAGTATGAAAATATAAAGCTAATGGAAGAATCATAGAGGAAAATCTTGTTGATTGATGTGGACAATGGCTGGGGGAGGGGTGAAAACAGAGGTAATAAAATCAAAAGTAAACAAAGAGAATTGTGTCAGACTAAAAAGCATCTTCACAATAAAGGAAACAACTGAGTGAAGGGACAACCTGCAGAATGAGAGAAAATATTTTCAGAGGATAACATGTAAAAGGTAGAAAGAACTTAGCCCTTTGCCAAACACCTCCACAAATAATCCAACTAAAAACATGATGACTGACCTTGGCAGATACCAAAGTTACATTTCTTGTTATAAAGATCTTGCTTTATAGATCTTAATCATCTTGCAGAAAAGTATAACAACAAAGTACAATAAGTAAAGCCATATTAATATGCTGAGCTGTAAAAGGCTCTAGTCAACAGCTTCTGACATTGCCAGTCCTACGGATAACCCACTACTATTCCTATGGATAACCTACTAGTCCTACTAGTCCTATGGATAACCCACAGCTGGACTATATTGGATTATTTTGCTGAACTCATGCACCTACAATATTTGAATGGCAATGGAATACCCATCGCTGACAAAACTAAACAAAAAAGGAGGATACAAATAAAGGACCATTTTGTATCTGTATATATGAAATATTTAGGATAGATATACAGCTAATTTCTCTTAATTAATTAATTAATGAGAAGAAAGATTTTTACTAATAGTGTTTGGGCAGGTTATCATGTCTGCATCTTGTACTATAATAACCACTATGAAGCTAACAATATGCAATGTATTAATTATTGAAACTGTCCTACTAACCTGTTTTGAAACTGTCTCATTGCTATTTACTTCTCAATAAAATTGATAAAACATTAATAAATCTTTGATTAAAAAGGATAACAATAAATTTTTGTTTTTACGCAGGTCTTACTATGCAATTCAGGATGACCTTGAGCTCACTTTGTAGCCCAGGATGGTCTCGAACTTGCAGTAACCCTCCTCCCTCACCTCCTGAGGGCTGGGATTTCAGGTATGCACCACAATGCCTGACCCTGACTAGGTATTTCTTACAAATGCCCCACAGGAATGTGAGCTATCTAACAGAATCATAGCAGAACTAGAAACCATAAGTATCATGAAGTAGCATTTCACAACCACTTAGATGGCTACTATCAAAAACAGACAGTAAATGTGTTGTCAAGACTGTGGTGACAAAGGAAGGTAGGAATGTAAATAGATAAAATTTGGTGTAAGGGTCAGTGTTTACAAAGCTCATGAAAGTTTCTGAATAAGCTAAAAATAAAACTGCCCTAATATTCAATATCCCTAATATTAAAGGAAACAAAATCTAGAACTTGAAGAGATACCTAAAATGTTGTGTTCCTTGTAGCATCACTCACAACGGATAAAATAAGAAACCGATCTAATAATACATCAACCAATTATGGAAAAATAAAAGCTGATGCACATACACAACCATAGAATATTACTAGGCTTTAAAAAGAAACCCTGTCATTTGTAACAAAACAGATAAAATTTTAAGACATAATGGTAAGCAAAATAAGCCCAGGTGCAAAAAGACAAATACTGCATAATGTTATTGGTATATGGAATCTGAAACACTTTAATGGTAATTCCCAGTATCTAAAGTAGAGGAAGTGGGAAGAAATTTATCTAAAGTACCATGTTCTCCAGTAGGAAGGATAAACACATTCTGGTACCTATAATTTATGGTGTATTGCACACCTCAAATTTATTAGAAGAGATCTTAAATATTGTTATACATATACACATGTACATCATACCTATGAGATGACGGTTATATTAACTACTTTTATTACAATAATCACTTCCTAATGCCTCCATATATCAAATCATCACATACATCAAAACTTATGTACCTGTCTATGGTACTGTTAATCATAATTCAACAAATCTGGGGACAAACAAATAAATCAAGTTGTGATCTAGATATTGATTTCATCTTTTAAAATTGTATTTAAATAAATCAGTTTGTGTACTTAATCGGTTGTGTTTAATTAAAACAATATTACATTCAACAACCATTCCTAGTTTGACAACCTACTAAGTACTAGTAAAAAACAACTGAAAGCAGTGACCATGCTATTTAGAGGGCATTCTTAATCACTTAGTATATATTATTCATCTTAAATAGTTTATTTGGCCACCTATTGTTTTAAAGAGCCAACTCATTCCGGCAGATTAAATAGATAAATTTCTAATGGTATGTAGATATTGATGTCTCGGCAGACTTTTTCTTCTTTGGTTAGAATTATTTATAGACAAAATTCATCCTTAAATTCTTGTTACATTCAAATTTTCTGATCCATTTAAGTTGGCAAGTAATTATAGAGATTTTTCAGGAAATATTGGTTATGCCCAGAAGCATCTTGCAGATCATTAATGTGAGAAGGTAGATTAATCATCATTACAAAAATAATTGTGCCTTTCATATCTTTACAACAGAATGGTTATCTGACTCTTTAACCTCTTATAAGTTAAGCACTAAGATCTCACAATGCTCATCTCACAGGACACGGGTTGTTTCTTCACTTAAGAGAACTGGCCTTGGAAATGACTCCAAATAAACACTGACTATGAGAGACTGCTGATGGCAGGAATGTGTTTGGTACCAAAGATCGCCATGTTTTACTCCTGTGTTAAATTACACAACCAGATGCACCATACTGCTTCAACACTTTGCAAATGGAAAAGGCTTTATGAGTCACGTATGAATGCTATGGCTTTCTCTTTTTGAGCAAGGAAAAAAAAAGATCATTCCTTTATACAACATAGTAATGTGACTTTTTTGAAGATTACACTTAAATAAGGATCATATTATATTGACCAATTCAAATGTAGTTTTATCCTTGACCTAAATCCTTTGAAAAAAAAATAATTGTAAGGAGAGGAAGAACAGAAAGGAAAAAATCTCCGCATATAAAATACCATAATTGGGCCTGGGGAGATAGCTCAGTAGAATAAATGCTTGCCTGGCAAGTGCAGGGTCCTGAGTTCAATCCCTGGTACTACAAAAAATAAAAAAATAAGAAAATGAAAGATAAAATAGCATACCATAATTCACCTCTCACAATGTTAATGATAATATCACTCGGTATTGATGTCCACTGGGCTTGTTTTGTGCATGTGCAAAGTTTAAAATTACTTCCAGTGTCTCCACTTTGTCATACCTGCAACTCTACAACAGCTCCAAAGGGAAGGATTGTTTTTCTTTTTATTAGACGGGGTTTAGAAATGGAAATGGAAAGTAATTAACTTGCCCTACAATCTCCTCAGTGAATGAAGTGGAATTTCAGTCTGGGCAGCCCAGAACTTACTTGTTTCCATTCATAATCCATTTTTCCTTAGTTCTGAAGAAGCTGAGTCAATAGTAAGTGATCTGTTACAGTGAGCTTTATAGATGCCCCAAACTGTATTCCTATGCCTAATTTTATAATCTATATTAAACAAATGTAAAAAGGAAATGCATTCAAATCAATACATAATGAAGGACTGGCCATAGCTCAGGGGATTAAAAAGCCTGAAAGCAGGCACGGGGGCTATGGGTTCGATCCCCCAGGCCTGCTATGCCAGCACTGAGATGACCACTGGGCATGGTCGTACTTGCCTGTAATCCTAGTTCTTGGGAGGCTGTAAATAGGCAGATCACTATGAGTCCGATCTAGAAGTGAGACCCTGAACACCCTGTAGGCCCTTCCCTAAAATATACACAGAAAAAAATCCCCAAAACAATACATAATGAATAAGACATATATATTTAGAATAAATATAAAAGGGCCAGGGAGATGGCTCAGTAGAATAAGTGCTTCCTTGGCAAGCGGAAGGGCATGAGTTCAATCCCCAATTGCACACAAAAAAAGAATAAATATAAAGATTACTATAACTATGTGTTGTTTTACCTGTATGCTGGAGGTCCAATACTTTATCAGCATTTTAATATGTTGTGTCCTTAAATTGGCATTCTCATAGATTTTGAAATCTTTCAGAACTTTGTTTTGAATTATTTCTCAATGATCATCTTCACTAAGCAGTCTGTTAAAGTCTGACTCCCTGTTAATTGATCATGGAATTACTCTAATCCCACTAATGAAATGCATAGAACTTAAAGCCTTGCCCAGAATACACTTTGATCCCAAGCTTTCGTTATGAAGATTTATATCTCTCAGTCATCCCATCTATTTCATTAAGGGTGACAAATGCATGTACACACACACACACACTTTTCCCATTATTTTCAAAATACTGTAGTATTATTTTTAAAAATATGGTTTGTTGTTCCAACAATACAATTGACTCTCATGATGAGAAATCATAATTAAGCCCTGGGGAAACTTTTGAACTATAAAGAAAGGGAATTAAATTCACTCCATTACCAGTAACAGAAAATATCAAGAGAGTTTTGCTTTTACAGATTGATTGCCTGTGATATTCCTTCATATGTTACAATCCCTTGAATAGATAATGACAATAGTCATCTGGTTTGTTCTTTACTTCTGAGTAGGTGGCGATTCTCCAAATAGATTCTTTAATAAAAGTAAGGGTGATACCTGCTTTAGAATACTCATATTTGTGTAAAAACTTGTCTTCTAACATACTGCTTTCTCAATTGTATTTCCTTAAAATGTTTATAAATGAATGATTTCATTCTCCATATTGTGTCTGGTAATATGTGAATATAGTATTGGAAGTTGTAGAAATTCAGTCTTTGTCTTTGCCTTAAAAGAACTTTTAGTGCTAATCTATTAACTCAGAATTTTGCATATGATGACAGTAGGTATGTGGCTGAACAATCATGAAATCATGCAAGGGCTTTTTCATTTTATTTTTCTAATAAATGATCTAAGGCGAAAGAAGAAAGGATACATTCAAAGATGCTGGTTGGTTTGAAAAGACTTGGTTTGATGCAGTGAATATTTTTCTATTAATGTTTTCCTGATACAACACGGACCTTGTTTTGTTAATATTACCTCAACTGTACATCAAACAACTTAGTATATGCAATGCTCTACAAATCCTTACCAAGGGTATTGAATACAAACTAATTTTGAAATTATTTGGCTGTTTGGGATTGAATGACATGTACATTTAATAGACATCAGTGTAACTGAATAGGCAATCAGAGACCGTTTAATACCTCAAAAATTATTTGTTTTTACATATCTTCACGTTTCACATATTTTTAAAAGAATAACGAAACACATGCTCTATTGTTTTGTATCTGTATTTTCCCCTAAAGAATCATATGCGTCTAAGAGGAGCTGTGGCGAGGTGAATGGATCAGGCACGATAGTCATGTGTGGACTGCTCCACTGATGAGGCCTTAGCTAATCATGATTTGAAGGTGATTCCTGATTGGAGGAAGTGGGTGACTGATGCGTGGCCTGGGAGGATCTATGCTCCTCCCTCCTCCCCAGGGTCTCTCTGCTTCCCATTGCTATGCCAGGAGCTCTTTTACCACTGTGATAACCTCGCACCATGACATCTTTCTTGGAGCAACCAACTATGGACTGAAATTTCTACATAGCATGAGCCAAATTTAACTTTTACTCCTTATAATTGTGGGTGTCAGGTATTATGTTTCTGTGACAAGTAACTAAGACATGCTTATAAAGATCAGTGCTCTACTAGTGACAAATAGTACTGAAAACTATCAAGTAAGTGATCATAATTAGTCCCTTATCCAGCTAATGATTAATATTATCAATGATAAAATTGAAATACTTGAGGTTTCAAGACAGAAGGATTACAGCCCTCTCCTTATTTATTAATAAAGCTGTCATTGTCTCCTTCAGATTTTTAAGAAACTATTACCTTTCCAAATTTTGTTACTTATGTCATTTGTGTAGAAAGGTATATTTTCTTTCAGTGACAATACACTCAGATAAAGTTTCCATAAATTGTTTTGAACTTCAAATTGAATGTAAATGGTTATGAGTTGGTTTTCTGTAAAAATGAAAGGTTCTTGTGCACTTTGTAGGAATGTAAATTAATGCAAACATTAAGTGAAAGACACGAAATTCTTAAAAATTAAAAATATGTGTAGCTCAGTGGAAAAGTGTATGCCTAGTAGACACAAGACACTGGGTGTGATCTGCAGCACTGAGAGAAATAGAATCACTACCTGATCCAGAAACACGACTTCTGGATATTTTTCTAAAAGATCTGATATCATTATGCTAAAAAGATAACGACATTCTCAAGTTCATTGTAGGAGTATTCACAATAACCAAGTCATAGAATCAACTTAGGTTTTCACCAACATACAAATGGATAAAAGATATAAAAGGTGCTATGGCACATAGATATATAATTGATACCTAGATTATTAAAAAGTAAAAACAAAATTCCCTTCATGACCACATGAATGAGATGATAGGAAGTGACCTAAGCCAAGCACAGAAAACCAAATATCATTTATTCCCACATACCTGTGGATTCTAAAACATAGAATTCAAGTGAGTATAGAGTAGAACCTTGCTCACCAAAGGCTGAGGGCTTGGGTGGGCACCGATGATCAAAGTGTGCAAAGCCCAAATTAGTCAAGAAGAATATTTTTGAGATATCCTACACAAATGTTTAAAATAGTTACCATAAATGTACATTTTGAAAGACACAGTGACATTTCAAAATCATGAACAGAATACATTTCAAACAATCTCACCATGAAAAGTTATCACCATTAAGTAAAAGGTGTGTTAATTAGCTTGACTTATTACCCTTGTTTCCATAGTTCATTGCATTATTTGTTGCCAATAACTGTTTGAGTCTATGACTTGCCAGTGCTCAAGAAAAACAAAAGTTAAAATTGAGGTAAATGATTCTACATTCTCATGTGGATCACATTTACTAATTTCAACAATATTACAAATGCATTCTGTTCACTAATGTCCCTCCTGTTTTAAGTTGATGCTCAGGCTCAGGATCGCTGAGTTTGCAGTCTCCAAACCTCCCTTCTTAGACTAACTGTACTTGTATCGCTTTCTGGATTAAATGGTATGTGGACTTCTATTTTTAATTATGAGACCCTTTTAAATTTAAATGCACTTATTGAAGTCAAGATGGCATCATACTTTGAAGATATTGTGAAACTCAAATAAAGATATGAAGATAAAGAAAGCCATATTATCCATCTCGTAAAAATGATAGACCCATTATTTTTAAAAGTCTGGATATTTTAAAATATTTTCCCCCAAATAATTAAATAGTTATTGAGTCTACTTTTTCCACTTAAGTTATGATCTCCACTGTAATTGTCTCTGTGCATATCTCCGTGGTTCTCTCTGCTTGTCTGCTTCTTTGTGTCTTTGACTCTGACACTTTCTACCCTGTCCTTAGGCACACATTCTTCATGCTCTTCAGTTAATTATAAAGGATTTTCAATCATATGTCTTCTATCCTTGAAAGCTCAAACATTTGAAATCACTGCTGAGCTTCTTTGAAATATACACAGGAATCTATGACATAAAACTTGATCGAAAAATATCAAGTCCCTCAAAATGCTGCAAGACCATCCAGCCCTATTGTATCTCATACCTTGGTGTTTATTTCAATCCAAAGTAAAATGGCTGTGCTTGAAACTTGGCTATATATTATTTATACTTCAAAAAGGAGGTCTTGCAAAATAATGAAACCACACCACATTTGCCTTCAACCACACTCAGTAAGTTTAATTGGGAGGAAAAAGAAAATAAAACAAGTGTAAAAACATTATAAGCACTTGCCACCATGAAATAACATAAAGCCATGCCAGCCAATCCAATTTTCTTTATGTACCTGAACCTTGGAACAATGTTGACTTTTTTTAAAGGTTGCCTATTACTGGAAGAAATCAATTCACCTGCAAAAGCCCATCTTAGGAAATAACTGACTAGTGTCTGGAATTGGAAATCTGCATGATATGATATGTTAATTAAAAACTAGACTGTGCCACTTTTTTAAGAGACAGATAGGTTATTCAATTTTCCCCAATGGTCTCAGTACAGGTTTTAAAATTATGATATATATCCAGTGAAAAGACATTTGAGTACTATATATTCAACTATTTCATTATAAATTCAAAAACATTGAAACCCATGGAAAATATACGCCTTTATAACACCATATAAAGTTTAATGGCAGAGCAAGATAAGAAACAGTAGACATTGTTCTGTTCCCATTTCCTCTACTATGTTGCTAAAACTTTTCATTGCCCACTTTACATAATTTACAAGTTACTTTTAACAAAACATTACTTACTTTCTATCCTTTGAAAAGCCTTTTGGAGATTAAAAAGAAAAATGAGCCCCTACTGTAAGAAGTTCAGGGTTTAGTGGAAAAGTCAGGTATATAAATAGATGATCATTAAAGGGTAAGTAGGCCACCATAAAAGAGTCCTACATGGTGAGGTAGATGCCAAAGTGAATGCCTGATTAGGTGAGGCACAGGCAGGAAGAGATTTACAGTAAGAGAGATGTCTGTACCACATGCTGAAAGAAGGAATAAGACTTTGACAAGTAATGAAGGCCAAAGCAAGGGCATTCCAGAGAAAGCGCAAAGTACACACAAAGGCACAACAGTAAGGGCTGATACATTTAGGTGCCACAACTACAGCCAGAGCATAATACCAGAGGGAGAAGCCACACTTCAATAATACTGGAGGGGGAGCCAAGGTCAGATCACAACCTTCATTATATGCTAGGTGAACCTGGTGGCCAGGCGGGAGCAATCGCACAAGAGTGATACGACTGACTCAGGTTTGAAATAATATTTCTTATATAGTGTGGTGGGAAATACATTTTTGAGAAAATGCACAGTAAAATGAAAACCACTGTTTTTACTCAGGTTTTCTCTAGAGAAGGGACTGGAGCAAATAGGATAGGATATTCACAGATTAGAGTCATAAAACATAAGCCTGACGTAAGAGGGAGAAGCAAAAGACAAATGGAAGCAAAATAGGTTAATACAAGTGTGAAGGAGTCTTATATTTCATCTTGGTTTTTGTTATAATCAATAAAACCCACCTGTTTGCTAACAAACGATGTAGTGTCAAAACTAACATATCTATTCAGGATGGAGAAAATGACTCACTGAACCCAAATTGCACTAGAGACCAAAACTGTTCTTAGTTGAAGAGTTCATTCTCCTCTGGGAATTTTAAAGATGCTCAAAAAACTGAACAGGTGAATTTCAAACTCCTTATGCACTAATGAAGTTATGGGTGCTGTCAAGATATTTCTTCTGGACTTCCAATTCATCAGCATCATTTTAAAGAGGTTAATGAGGGAACATGGTACCCAGGATTTGACAAAGAAGAAGAGAACTTGCTTCAGTCCTCTTGCTTTTGCCTGACAGTCACAGTGATTCATCTCATCAGAAAGCTGTATCTTCTGCACCTCTTTCACCAAGAGAACTTCATTCACTCCCTTAAGCCCATAGGACTAATGCTCCTAAAGCCCATATGACTTTCACTGTAAAAGTAGGCACAACACAGATAATTTTAGCTGTTTGGTTCGTAAAGTAAATGTATGCATATCAGAATTTTTCTCTTTTTGTTCAGAACTGCTGCTCCTATTACGTAGGCAAAAAAATTAGAACGTTACCAACATAGTACCATTCTTTATCAACAACTCCCACACCACCATCTGCCGTTCAAAGTAATTATATTCTTGAATGGAATATTTGGTTTTAGAAAGGAGAAGACACATTGTTACTGAGGTGCACTACTTGTTATTTTAAATTTAATAATAAAAATGATGACTATGAGAATGACAACCATGACTCATTGATAAAGCTGCTGGTGACAGAGTGACTAAAATATCTGCTTGTTCACTGCAAAATATGTCATAATCACACATCTCCACCGTCTGTGCACCACTTGATTGATTTTGTAGATCAGCAACCTGAAAATCAGAGAAATTAGACAGGTTACTCAGCCTGATTCCAGAGCCCAGGTATATGTGTTACAAGTGTTTTCTTTTAATCTCACATCACATATCTGACAGCATTTCTCTTTTAATACGAGCTTGCTCAAAAACATGCCTCTACTATATTATCTACTGGCACTCTGACATAGTGGAAAGTTAGCTAGGTCTGAGCTGAAATCTATAAGCCTTTGGGGAGGGACCCTGTAACACAACATGGTTTTACCAGTCTTACTTTCCCCTTCCCCTCTAAGGCATCTGCACCTCTCACTGTTGTCTCATATCTAAAGTTATATGGCACTGGCATCAATGGACGTGAAGCTAGCATTATAGTAGACATTTTCTGATCCAATAAGACCTCATTTACATAGCTCTATATTGTGGTATTGATTTCTACATGTGCATTGGCCAACCCATTCATGTTAGTCAAGACCATATAAGTTCTAAAGCTCCCTCTTTCTGGGAGAGTGGTTCCCCTGGCCGATTAGGAAAAAGTCCCATTAGCAGCAACCTTGAATCACACCTTCAACTTCTACAAATGAAGAGAAATAATCTGGAACTCACTGCAGGTGCCACATCTGGCTCTGCCCACTTAAAACCTTCACACATACAATGTCCCTTCCAATAAACTACCCTCCTCTCTCCACATGGCCCTTCACGAAGGCACCCATTAGGACCTCTCCCAAGTATATTGTGGCTAAGGCATGTTACACCACCATGGCACTGTCTACTTTCCCTTCATCACATTTCCAACGTCCTGCAGTCCCACCCCAGCTCCGGCGAGTGTGCGGAGAGCTCCCTGCTACCCTGCGCTGGTGGGAGCAGTCACAGCCCAGGTGCAGCGTGGGCCGGACCCTCTCTCATCCACTTCGGACACCCCCCACCACTCCACTGCTCCTCCCTGACCCTGCCCGCTGAGTAGGAGTTTCTGCCGTGTTCCAGGTACCCCACACCCAGTCCCACCCAAGCTCCTGCGAGTGTGCGGAGAGCTTCCTGCTACCCTGCACCGGCGGGAACAGTCCCAGCCCAGGCCCAGCATGGGCCAGATCCTCTCCCACCCCCTTCCGACGACCCTCACCACTCCCCCGCTCCTCCCCGACCCTGTCCACCAAGTAGGAAGTTCTGCCGAGTTCCAGGAAACCTCAGACCCAATACCAGCCCAAGTCTGGTGAGTGTGCAGAGAACTCCCTGCTATCCTGCGCCGATGGGACCAGTCCCAGCCTAAGCGCAGCGTGGGACAGACTCTCTCCCACCCCCTTCAGACGCCCCCCACCACTCCGCTGCTCCTCCCCGACCCCGCCCGCTGAGTAGGAGTTTCTGCCGC
>NDGN011496585.1:4485-15102 GCA_002564285.1 Tympanoctomys barrerae
CACACACACACACACACACACACACGACAAAAATATGAGGAGAGAGGGCAAGATGCAAGGCCTGGCCCTGCTGCAGGGAAAGAAAAGATCCATTATCCTAGGTCTGGACCAACAGACCTGTATTCACACAGGCATTGGGTAGAAGTTCTTGGCAGTACTGAACAAAAGTGCAAGAGCTCATGTCAGTGCAGTCGCCCTTTCCTCTCACTGTGTGACCTCCACAAGCAACAGAGCCCTCCCCTTCTTCTCACGCCAAAGATGCAGTTCTGATCCTGTCCCCAACATCCTCTGTCCTTCCCCATGGCCAGACAGGTGGACAGTGCAGCAGCTGACACAACTGAGAGTTGGTGCCTGTGAGCAGGATCTTTGAACTCTGGTTCACACTGTCCGTGTTTTGTGGGTGAGATTCTGACTTGAGTCTCTGGGCTGTGCTCTGTAAGCAGGAGCAGCTCCCTCCAGCTGCTTTTGCATGGCGGGGTTGGATCTTCTCATGCGCTCTGGCATAAATCTTGCTCTCTTCTCAAAAGAGGCTTCCACAAGTGCTCACCTCTCATCCCCTTCCCACTTTGCCCATCCTCTTCTTGGCTTCCTCCACTTCCTCCTTAAACACTAGATCTTTGAGGACCTGCAATGCTCTTTTGAGCTCGCCTTCTCTACAGACCAATTCTCTTCTGCTCCTCCATTCTAGCCAGATACACTATTAGAATGTTAGACAGAATTTTCCTTATACCTTAGATCTTTGCCTACCTACAGGAAACTAGTCCACTTGGTAATAGTTAAAGACACAGAGAAGCAAGCAGAGAAAATGATTCTTGATTGCCAGTTATGTAATGGTGAGAGTGATGGGCTGGGGAGGAAGGGCCAGAAACAGGAGGTGGGTATTTGGAGTAAGGTGCCAAGGAGTCAAGATTCTCATTTCTTAGCCAGGAAGGGAAAGGCTGAGGACAACCAGAAGGAGAAAAGGCAGATGCAGGAGAAGAAACATGGGCTTTCTCTCTCTACCACCCTAGGACAGCCTGAAAGCTGTGAATGTGCATCAGTCACTGAGCAATTGGAACTAAAAAGCATGATACCAGAAATGAAGACTCTGCAGTAAGCTAGGCTAAGCAGCCCCAGAGAGTAGGTAACATGCCAGGGTGTTTGCTGGGTGCCAGAGGAGATAGGATGTAGAGCCTCAGTAATAAGCAGATCACCTCAGGCACACCTTGTCCTCCACAGCCCTGTCCTCTGGGACGTTGGCATAGTTCTGCCTTCTTAGCTGAAGCCAGAAGCCAGGTTGACTAAGTCCTGAGGCCAGAAGTCAGTGCCCATCCCACCTGAGTATTTTTTAGTTCTATGACGTTGCCCACCTCAGAAAAACTGCCAATCAGGATGGGAGCATGGCTCAGCAGGGGAGCACTTGCCTAGCATGCTTGAGGCCCTGGGTTCCACCCTCAGTGCCAAAAGAAGAAAGCCAACAACTACACTGCTCTGGAAGCAAAGAAGGAAAAATAAGAAATATATGTCATATTCAGTGTACATATACTAACTATTAAACTTCAAGGTTTTATTTTCAGCAAATTTTCTAGGCTCTTAACATGCTTTTGCTCATTTTTGTTGGTTTCATTGATTTTTATTTTTGTTTGGATTCTGAGCTTTTTTAGTTAGCCAAACATAAAACATAAAAGCAATTATCTTTTGGTACACACTAACTGAAGGTAAGTTCTATTAGTAAGACAATGGGTTATTTTCCATCAGGGAAAAGACAAGAATAGTGGCTCCCACCCTGGTGGTGGTCTCAGAGGTGGTGTGCAGGAGCCTGGAGCTTCCCACTGAGATCAAAACTTTTGTTAAATGTTTGCTTTTCCCCTTTTGATGAGACTGCTGGTACTGTTGGAAGTCTGCTGCCCAGAGCATGACAGCAATGGGTGGGTTTTATCCTATGATGGGACATTTCCTCCAAAGTCTTTCAAAGAATTCTCAAAGAATCTTCAAAATTTGCAAATTTAATTCCACAACATCTCTGAGAGGTCCTGGACAGAAGAAAATGACAACCTGTGCAATTCAGCAAATTAGTTCCAGCACCCTAGGAGTTCCTCCGTGTCAGCACACAGTCAGCACTTGGTCACACATGTCTTCAGACTCCATGATGATCAGCTTTACCATGCCATGGGGCACGCCACCTTCTGAGTATTTTAAACCTACAGCCAGTTTTGGTGGTGATGATTCTAATGTGAAGCCCATGCATCCCCAGCCAGATGCAAAACAAGGCACAGGGCTTAGTATGGGATTAAAGAGCCTCTCCTTCCCCTCCTCACTATGGCACACAGGCCTGTTCCAGACACCCATGCTTTGCCCAGCTCTGATCTTCCCAGGTCTTTGCAGCACCAGAGGATACAGAGCCAAAATAGGGTTCTTCAGCTTTCCCCATAGCCTCTGCTCACAGAGCCCTCCCTCAGCATCCCTGAGTCCCTGACACAGGGATAGCAAATTCTGGAGAAGAACACTGTCCCTCTGTTATGGCCTGGAGAAGATCTTCAGCAAATGCCAGAGTTACCTCTTGGAGCAGTTGATAATGGCTATCTTTGTGCCTAACCCCAGGCCACAGTGAAACACCATAAGCCATTTGCAATCCCTTTTTGTTGCAAATTTGGGCTAGGTCCATGACACAGTGCATGGGTAGATCCAGATTTTAATAGTTCATTAACCTTTGATCTCCGCTTACAATTAAATCTTCTCAAAGGGCAACTCACCAGACAGCTTTGGTTGGCTTCAACCATATGGTCCATCCATGCTTAGTTGCACAATTGCACCCATCTCAGCCAAAAGCACAAGATTACCTCTGCTTCATGCGCCTGTTTCTCTCTCCACCTTCTTTATACCTCTCCATTGGTCCTACTGGTTCAATGAATTGTTCCTATTTCCCTTTGTTGCAGAGCCTGGCTATGTCTTCGGCAGCTTAGATCTTCTCAGCACTGATCTGTAGCAGGGAGGTGGGCAAGCCCGGGAATGTAGCCTCAGTGTTGAGCAATCCTGTCTTCACAAAGGACAGTTAGACGATTAGTGTTCAGAGTTGGTATGCTGTGAAGATGCAACAGGTCTGTGCAGAAAGCCTTCTTTGCAGGATGGCTCACTTCCATCCCAAACAGCAGGGACCTATATTAGGACTAATAAAATGACTGGAGGGTGCACCAACAGTCTGGAATTCTGAGGACAGATGCCAAGGGGCACTGAGGGTACCTTTCTTTTCCTACATGTTTCTTCCTGCTTAGGTGACACAAATACCTGCAAGAATGAGGTACACTCAACACCTTGAGGAGCACAAATATCCCCAAAGCTATCCATTTATGAGTAGTTCTCTATTTTCTATACTCATCAATGCTTTCAGTACAGAGCTTTATAACCACATGGAGCAAAACCAGCTTCCATTACGGCAATGCTGAGTTGGGGGGCAGGGCCATCCTGTCCACCTCTGCTTGAGAGCTTCAGATACTCACCATCACTAACCATGTGCTAGGAGACAGTGCATCAGGGGCACAGACAAATGGGAGATTTGCTAGGATTGCTGCTGGGAACAGTCAGGTCTGGATGAGTCTAACCAGGTGCCTGGGGTAGAGGCAGACGAAGAACCACAGCATAGGATCCAGGGAGTGCATGAGGCCCAACACAGGCTCACACAGCTGGGCCCCACCTCCCTTACTGATCAACAGCAGCCCCTGAAGGAGAAACAGGAATAAGAAAGGAATGTGGGCAATTCATCTGCACACCCAGAGATAGCCTAAGGGTGGAGAAGGATCACAGCTTGACATCAAACAAGGGCACAGAGGAAGGAGCACTGCTCTTCCACATCTGTCTACCCCACTGCATTATGTGCTCTTCCCCCCTCATTTGCCTACAAGGTTGGTGATTCCTGAGTGCATGCTCTTTTCAGGCATTGGCCAAGCCTACAGTTTCTTGCTTTATGAGATCTGTGGAGACCACATCTCAAGGGGGTAGGTTTGAAGGCGTCAGTCAAATTGATGAAAGAAAGGACAAATTCATTAATTAATTCACTCCTGTGCTGAGTTCTTACATGCCAACCTTAAACTCAGAGTGGATTTTTATGGTTGAGTTATAAATCCCTCACCAGTGGGTTTTCTATAGACAAGCTGTCAGAGGCTTAAATGCCACAGCATTTGTGGGTGTTGGGGGGTGTCATAAAAAGGGTGTTGACTCTTTACCTCTTGGGTGAACTTAGATTTAGACCTTTGGCAAATATTTCAAATGATTATCATTTTAATTACCAGACTACACAATGCCACCTCCAGCCCCGTATGTCTCCATATCAACTCGTTCACTTTAGTGTTCTGCAGCAAGATGTAGCCAAATGTGCTTTGACTTAATGACATTGAGTTTTAATTCTGCACAGCATTGTTTCCTTGGCTAGAAGAATGGGCACCTGATGAACAGTAGTGTAGAGAGAGGAGAGCTGCCCTCTCCCAACCTCTCCTAAGCACTCTCAGATACCATCAGCTGATGTGGATGACAGGACACCATAGGTTCAGGTCCACCCACTGCACAGTGTATATCAGCAATGTCATGCCGAAGAATGAGGCATCCAGGGACAAAGAGACCTCAGGTGCCACTTACTGTGTTGGCATGGGCTGTCTCCTCAGCATAGAAGTATGGCTAAGCTTCTCCTTTTCTCTTCCAGGGTCCCTAATCCGTAGCATCCCCCCATGCACAGCTTTAAAGCTTCCCTAGGTCCGTGTGCTTGGAAAATCCCTACTATGTTTTGAATATATCCCCAAACTCTAGTGTTGAAAATCTGATTCTTTGTGTGGTGCAAGGAAGTGACATACATTGGGAGGTATTTTGGTCATGGAGGCACTGTCTTCATCCTGGATTGTCATTAAAGAAAGGAACTGCTGCAGTACATTTTCATTCTCCTGCTCTTCCACCATGTAGTGATAAAGAAAAAACCCCTCACCAGATACCAGTATCATTTTCTCAGATTTCCCAGTTTTTTGGAACTATAAGAAAGAATGTTCTGATCTCCACAAGTTTCCTAGTCTTACTTATTTTGCTGTAACTGCACAAAATGTGCTGAGATAAACCTCTTCTTATGACTTATGTTTTCACCTCAGGAGTAGGAGAACTGCTGCTCTAAAGTTAACTGAAAGTCCTGGTCCCCTGAGGCAGAGCATGTGTTCTACTCTATACAGCATTCACTTCCCATATCTCTCTCCCCACAGGATCCCAGTTGTCTCTGCCCAATCAAGCCATTGATGACACAGGGCCATCAGTGACAAAAGATGTGAGGTAAAGGTTGAAAGTGGTTGCCTCCCATTGTACAGCAGCCCTAAGACCCTTGTTTCCTTTTCCCTTGGCCTTTTTTCACCATAGTCAAACATGTTTTAAAATGTTAAAAAGGAAGTTCCTGAAGTAATTCCTAAATTTTAAATTAGGATCACAGGGACAGGGAAGATAGCTCAGTGGTCTAAGCACTTGCCTGGTAAGCTCAAGGACCCAGGTTCGATACCCAATACTGCATGCTATACCAGCCCTGGAGTTCTGGTTGTGCCAAGCTGGCCCTGAAACCAAATGTGGTGGTGCAAGCCTATAACCACAGTGCTGGGGAGACTGTGACAGGGAGAATCACTATGAGTCCAAGCTGCACAGGGAGACCTTGTATCAAATAAATAAATAAGTAAATAGGTTTTTAAAAAATATTTTTTAAAAATATTTTTAAATTGCAATCACATATTACCTTATTCTATCCCAGCTAGAGTCATGAATTGTTACTGTTACAACCTAGATAGAAGTGTTCCTCCAAAGCCTTATGTGTTTGGAACATGATCAGATCGTGCTATGCCATCAGTTAGTGGGTTCATCCACTTAGGAGTCAATAGCTGAATATGCTGTTCAGAGGTGGGGTCTCACTGGAGGTGGACACTAGGGGTATGACCAAAAAAATATTTTCTTATAGCCAGCACCTCCCTTCTCTCTTTGCTTCCTGGCTGCCATTGAATGAGGAGCAGTTCTCCACCAGACCCTTCCAAACATAGCAATTCAGTCTTCAACTCAACCAACTTTGAATTAAACCTACTGGAAACGATGATCTAAATAAACCTATAAATCTCTCCTTCAAGTTAGATGTTAGATATTGTGTCAGAAATGAGAAAGTTACTAACATAACTTCCTTGCCCAGTGTATCCACACTGCATATGCTACCCTTCCATTAGCCGCTAGTGATTTTCTTAGTTATCAGATGTCCTGTTATGATATCACAGGGCTTGTATTCAAGTAACTTTGATTTCACTTCTCTAAAGCACAAGAGGAATGATACTGAAACCAGGATCTGCCAAAGATGAGATGTAAAGTGCTTCCTTTAAGGGAAAAGGTGAAATTTCTTAAGGAAAGGAAAAAAATCTTCCAAGGTTGCTAAGATCTGTGGTAGGAATGAATGTTCTGTATATGAGATCAATCACTGCTTTGCTGTTATAACTTAAACTGCAAAAGTAATGGCTATAGATCATGGCAAGTACTTAGTGAATGTGGAAATACAGTGCAGGTGAGGGGACATAAATGAGGTTCTGTGGTATTCATGGTTTCAGGTGTTCTCAGGATTATGGGATGAACTCCCACAGATAAGGGGGGTCACATCGTAGCTTAGTTGTCCTGACTTCCTACAGAATTCAGGTGGGAACAATCCTTTCCTCTGTGTTGGACAATGATGTTTTGGAACTCCTGAGAAATATTGAAGATGACAGCCCCTCCTTACCTTTTTTAACTAGCATTCTTTCTGCTTAAACAAAGGTTGGGCAGCTGAAAATGGTCCCAAAAGTAGGAGGTCTCAATCCTAAAACTTTTCCCTGTTATATTACCTGGAAGAAACTCTCTGCAGATGGAATTGAGTTATGGATTTTGAGATGACGAGATGGCCAAGGACCATCTGGTAAGCTCTGCAAGGGTCTGATATGTGAATGAGGTAGAGTGCGGCATGCAGAGGTCAAGGACTCCCAGAAAGCACAGGATTCCAAAAACACAGTGAAGTAATCCCTTTTAGGGCCTCCAGAGGGTGGGAAGTCCTAGTGCCTTGACAGGCTCTCAAGGAAAGAGGATAAATTTGGATCATGCTAAGCCATCATTTTAGTGTTCTTCTCCTGCATCACCCATCCATCTGGCACTAATCCAGTGATACAGATCCATCCAGTTGTCTGAAAGAGAGACCAGACCGAGGGACATGTGGTAGCAAACTCTTTCTAGAAGACTGTGCCATGAGTGGCCTCCAAAGGGAGCCAGAGAAGTGTAGTTACACTACAAAAAATGTTAGGAGACCAGAATCAATGACCTAAATGTTCACATGCAGTCATCCCTCTCTGAGGGCTTCAGATTTCCTCCCATTTTCCATTTTGCTGGACAGCGATGGCTACCCCTGGATCCTATATCCTAAGAGCTTCCCAAATGACCCTTCTCCTTTGGCTCCCCTAAGCCACACAGTGATTTCAGTAGGAAAATGCCAGAAGTTCTCACCCCATTTGCATGTGGGTGGCACTCTGGTGTCATCTTAAAGGCGTCAAGAGAAGTCGGAATTGCAGCCAGGGCTGTGAGGCACTGACTCAGAGAGGGTCTCTATCAGTAGACTCAGCAGCTTGTCATCCCAACATACAAACACTTAAACGTAGGCACTCTTCCCAGCAGCCTCCCGCTGTCACCTCATGAGTTAGTCAGCTTTCTGTTGTGTCAAAATATCAGTGATAAATTAATTTTAAAAAGATGAGGGTTACTTTGGCTCCCAAGTTTTGCACTTTCAGTCCAGGGTCAGCCTCAGGTAGGGAGCCCATGGTGGAGCAAAGTTGCTTCCTTCCTGGAGATCGGGAAGTGATAGAGCAAGGGCTCCTCCATGGCTTCTTCTGGCTAGACCCCCAACCTAAAGCTGGCACCTCCTCTTGGTAGCTTGCTAATATCTGAGGCCACCAATGAGTTCACTCACCCATGAGGTCACCTTGGGATCCAATCACTTCTGAAGTTCCCATCTCTGAACTCTGCCACATAGGAAACTGAGTCCTTCAACACAGGTTATGAGGTATATTAGGAATCCAAATCCTAACACTTCACTTCTCTGATACTCCCTACTCATCTCATTAAAGTTTTGTGTCTTAGAAAAGCAAAGTAAAGAAAACACTCTTACCCAGAAACTCCCAGAGAGGAAAGGCTGGCAGCTTCCAGTGTGGCCTGCCTCTGTTCCATGAGTGTGGCTCAGATCTGACAGGAAACAGGGTAATAACCCCCTGGGGTCTGGTGGAGGAGAAGTCAGCACACCATTAATGAGGGTGAAACATTGTAAAATGTGGACAGAGCTCACAGGCTCTTCCTAGAGTCTCACTGGCTTGCTGGAATACAATTTCCATGAGAGGCACTGGGAGCCCAGGCCTCCCATGTGTTGTAATTATGCACTACCCCTGCGGAGCACTTTCTCCATCCCAGAGCCAGACCTCGGCATGGGCAGAAAGAGAACCTGTACTTGGTCCTCTGGTCCTGAGGAAGTTCTGCAAGACTGCCTAGGACGAACTCTGAAAAGGCTCCAAAGCAGGTTGCGATAAATATGAAAAGTCGGTTTCAATCAAAGTACCAGAGGGATACAAAAAAAGTTTGTTGTCTTTTTTCATCCTGCTGGCCTTAATTCTAGCAAAGACCCCACAACACCAGGGCATTTGATGGCTAAGAAGCAGGTAAACAAATTCTGCATCTGTCTTTAAACCTCAGTCATTCCCATTAGCCCCCTTTGCTGCGATCTGGGCTGAATTCTGCTTTCTGCAGTTCTGCATGCTTCCGTGGATGCTGACTGTGCCTGACACCACCTCTGGGCCCAATTCACTGCTCCTCTGAAGCTCAAGTCTTCCGTTTACTTCATACTCCATCAGAGACCCTAAAGAAGATAGAGTTTGGTGTGCTTCTCTAATAGAGAGATTTCTCACTGGGGCAGACCTGTGGTTCCAGGCAATCTGCCTCTGCATCTCTCCAAGAGCTACAATGAAATTTCCTTCACAGCACTTAGATAAACATTCCTTCTTCCCACAGGAAGCAGCACTTCTGCATCCTCCTCACTTCCTGCTCCTATCCCCTTGAGGTGCAGGCTCCAATGGGCCCCTGAGCCTGCTCCCACCCCATGATGCCCACCTTGAGTCTTTCGAGATTGAGGATGGTGTTACAGATACTGTCCCAAGCTCCACCATCCAGCCTCCCAGTTCCAGTCCAATACAGGCTGTACTGTCCTCCTTGGTGCCTGCTCCTTGGGGGCCTAGATGACCTCGGGCAGCTCCCAGCAGTGGTTCCTGGAGAGGAGCACAAAGCAGAGGTTCAGATCGTCTTTGGTAAGGAGGAACTTTCTCTGTGTGCAGTGAAATGTGGCAAAGGTGCAGGAGACCAAATGGGCCATGTCTTGGTCAACTGCCAACTATAGCTCCAAGATGCAAAGGGGCAACACACTGTCCCTGCCAAGCCCCCAAGTTCTGCCAGCCCCTGCCCTCCTGCTTGTGTCTTGTATGTGTTTGTGCTTTAACATGCACATCCCGTTTCTGGCTTCTGCTCCTGACTGTCCTTACCACTTCCTATAATAGCATCCTTCTTCATGTAATCTCTTTTTATTCTCAGAGACCACCCATCAAGCCTCCTTGCATACTTCCAGATTGCAATGATCCCTCTACCTCTGTTCTTGCACATGCCCTGAGGCCAGCCCCAGCAGGACTATTTGTGCTCTGTGTTCAAATGACCTGCAATATAGCCACAGTCCCAATAGCCAAGACTACAGTTTATGCCTCTTTATAAAGCCAAAGCCAAGTGAAGCATCCAGAAGACAGCCTACCCCTCAGATGGCCCTTCTCCCTTCTCACACGTGGCATCCTCTCCCTAAATGAGGAAAGTCCCAGGCTGATTTTTGAGTTCCCTATAAGGTCTGTAGCTATAAGAAGAGAAGGCTGCCCTCCCCCTCTGATGCATAATGACACTGGGATGCTGCCCTAGCAGAATAAGGTATTGACCCGAGAAGCTGGACGTACACACATTGCCTTTCTGTCATCATGCAGGGTAATCTTTACTCTCATTAAAAAAGGCCGATAGCACACCGTGTCCACAACCACTTCTGAGGGGTAAAGGAGTGGCTGAAGCAAAAGGGTGGCCAGCTAGGAAAATGAGTTGAAGCTCAACCTAAAACCAAGATCATAGCCACCAAAGCCTGTGAGAGCTTGGGCATCCCCAAGGGGCATTTAAGAAGTTTGTCCTGCTCCATGACAACCTGGGCAGTGGCAAGGTGCAGGCCACACTGCTCATACAGCATCACTGATGACAGAACTGCTGCCAGCTCCTCCAATGGGACTTGGAGAGGCAGGTAGCATGGGCTGGGCTAACTGAACCAGCAGACAGGGTGCTTCTGCCCTCTCTCCCCTCCTGCTGCCAAGAGGTCACTGTGATAAATGTTCTGGCAGTCTGCCCCAGCCCTGTGCTGTGGGGCACAGCACCTCGCTCCTTGCCATCCCACCCACGTGGGGACACTGGTGGGAGCATTCATTCTCGCCTACACCTGGGAAGCAGGTACATTTATTTTATTTTGTTTTGAATGTTGAAGATTTGAATGTGTTCTTTTTTTTTTTTTTTTTT
>NDGN011496588.1:336-10414 GCA_002564285.1 Tympanoctomys barrerae
TCTCTCTCTCTCTCTCTCTCTCTCTCTCTCTCTCTCTCTCTCTCTCTCTCTCCCACCCTCTCTTTTAGTAGGCTTTATATGGCTTCTTTCTGGATCATCATTTAACATGATCAAAAACCTGAGATAGAGTTTTGAAAATCCACTTAATATATCTGGCCATTATATTTTTACCCGAATTAATAGGAGAGTTCATTTATGCTATGAGCTCCTTTTAATTAATATATACTGACATTTCAGCTACTAGCTCTTAGCCTCTTTATGCACCCTAAAAAGTGATTGAGAATTCACTTCTCTCCTTAGGCATTTACACCTTCCATTCCCAATCTATTTATCATCTCGCTGCCTACTAATATCCCCACCGGTTTTGCTACCAGGACTTGCTGATCTGTCTTTATCTTTAGGACTCAGGGTTGTCTAATGTGGTGGCACTCCTTTTTCCGTCTTTCTTTGGCCATTGTTTCTTGCTTTCTCCTTGTTGATTTGCAAGAAATGAGGAAGCTCTCAGAATTTCTTATGAGGAGGGCTCCCATTGTCAGGTCCTTCCTATTTCCTGCCTTTCAGGGTCTCATGCGTTCAGTTTGTCGCTCTTCACTCCTGTGCGTGGTAGTCACCTGCGCAAGGAGCTGAGGAGGCTGCTCACCTGCAGTGCGGCTCACTCTGGGGAACACCACAGCCTGTCTCTAAGCTGGATTTCAACTTCAAACTCTGCTCAAAATGCAAAATGCCCCCTTTAGTAGCTTCATTTGCCAAACTCCTTTAGGCTCTAACTCAGACTCTTAATTCACACAATAATAGCTTTAATGCTATACATGAAAATCACAAAAATTAATGCATATTTAAATATTTTAATATTTTAAAAGATGTATAAATCTCCTGTGAAACCATATAAAAGCACATATGGTAATTCTTTCTCATTCATTATGTATTGAAATATTTTTAAACTATGCTTTGATTCCATCTAATTGTTTAATATGCCTCTTGTACACTAGAAATGCCATCAAAAGACGTTTCCTGATTATTTTCCAGAAAGCAGAGCATATTATATTCTAGAATACAGTGCTGAGGTTAGCATTTATTATAACAATGTTAGTATTATCCTAATTAATTTAAATTACAGTTTAGTATTTTTCCAGTTGGTTACTTAATTATTGAAGTATAGCTATAATTGTCTAGACAACAGGTTTTAGGTTGTGTTTTTGAGATTTTAGTTTCATAAACAATTCTAGAAAATGTGTCTAAAGGATATTATTAACAAAATTAGAAGACAAAATTCACTTCTGGAACTTAAAAGAGCCATTAACTGTTACCAATATAAAAACTGAATATTTCTGTCCACAGTGACTTATTTAGCATATATAGCCATTTTCTATGTCTAGGGAATAATACAACCTTTTTATTTTTTATTTTTTACTTTATGAGTACACATTCCAGTCCATGAAGATTACTTTCACTGTAGGGAATTAGTATATGTACCTAACACATTGCAACTCATTTTTCTCCTTCCCTTTACCTTCTTTGTATTTTTCCACATTAGATTCATTTATCTATAAAACCTTATAAAGTTGATTATCATATATAAATACTGAAAATCAGACTGCTGGTCAACTAATATATAAAACAAGCAAGAACGTTGTATTCAATCAAGGTACACTTTTAGATATATTGCTCATCCTGAGTTATAATCTCTCTCATAAACTTTTCTTTTGAAATTAAGACATATTGGTCTTCTATTTTGTATACAGAAATAATTCCAGCAGTTAAAGTAAGGTAATAAATACCTGTTTAATTTATGGTTTGCTGGGCCAGCTAAATAGCTCAGTGGATGAAAGCTCCTGAAAGCAGGTACAGGGGCCGGGGGTTCAATTCCCGGTCCTGCTGTGCAGGCCTCACCCTCCCAGGTGCACTGAGTTGGCAATTGAGACTCCGTGTGGTGGAGATTGCCTGAAATCCCAGCTCTTGGGAGGCTGTAAACAGGTGGATCACTACAAGTCCGATCTAGTAGTGAGATCCTGAACACCCTGTAGACCCTTCCTTAAAATATAAAAAATATATATAAAAAATAAATTATAGCTTGCTTTTTATGATTCTTATTAATTATAAAGTGTGAATGCATCATGTTTGGAATGTACTATATTTTCAACTTAGCTGCTGCATACTTTTATTATTTTTACAAACAAATTAACATTATAAATGTACATTCTATCATATCATTAGTTAGAGATTTAATTTTTCTACTCAGTCAAATTCCAGGGTTTTTTAACCAAAATTAGTATGGAAAATTTCTCTAATAAGTATTTATTTATGCATTTATTTATTTATTTATTATATTTAGTACAGGGTCTACAGGGTTTCAGTACAGAGATAGCACTCCTAGTGATCTGCCTGTCTTCAGCCTTCTAAGCCCTGGGATTACAGGTGCGTGCCACCATGCCCAGTCTCACTTGCCCTAGGGGCCAGCATGGCAGCCCAGGGGCCAAACCATGGTTGCTGCACTCTGCCTAAGCAGGTGTTCTAATAAATATTTATTAATAAGTCCTAATAATTTTATGGATTGAAGTCTTTGTCTTCCCACATTAGGACAATCCATCAATGGCCTTCAGAAGCTTAGAAATGAATGTATGTGTAGGTTCACGTAAGTGACTCTGTTATCACCCATTTTCTGATGTATAATAACCAATATACGACCTCTCTTAGGAAAACATGCACAGAAAGATATTAAGGATGGGCTGGAATTATTTAGGGAAGTAAGAAGTGAGATGTTTTAAAAGTAAGAAACATCGCAGTATTGAGCCATGAGACAGAACTGTCAGTTCAGGAAGCTAAATTTTATGATGCTTATATATGGGTTGACTTCATAGCTGTCCCCTTTCGGGGCCTATACTGCCTTTTGCACATACCACCAGACACCAGATGGTGAAGATATAGTGGTGATACTGGGGGTGATGAACAAGCACTAGACTTGTGTAGGGAAAGACAACGTGCGCTTGTGCACACAACCTCAGCGAGCCATTTGGGTGGCCCAGGAAGCAGAAAGGCAGCCTTCAAGCTAATACTTAAGTAGCATAGCTTAAGTTGAGATCAGAACATAATTTCAGAAAGCACTTAATGCAGGTATACAGATATAAAAATGACAAAGAACTGATAGAATTTATTCACTGCCTGGATTTAAGTGGCTAGGAAATAAAAATTCTTAGACAAAACTACCAAGTGACCAGCTGAATGAGTTCCATGAGCATTTTTATTCAGCAGTCTTTCATTTTTTGGAATACAGTGAGTTTGGATGAAAATGGAAGAGACACAATTAAATAAGTTGAAGCAATTCCAAGAAAATCATGGAAAATCACCTCCATTGATTCTAAGTCAAAGGAATTTAACCACCCACAATGGGGGGAGTAAAAGGTTAGGGAAAATACAATTTCACAAAACATTGTGTTTACAGAGAAGATAACTTTAAAAGGGATCAAGAGAAAAATCTAGAAATGGTTATCAGAGTGAAATCCATATAGAAATGACTTTAAACATCTTACTTCCTTGTGTTTGAGTGAAACACAAGGCAATTAATAAAATGGATGATTTTCTTCCTATCCTACACAAAAATAAATTAATTCTAGTGAATGTCAGTTTTACCACAATACCACAATAACACCACTTCTTTGTTTTGTAGCAAATATTTTTCTCTCTTATTCTATGCTAGAATATGTGTATTAAGACCACACTGATAGGTTATCTTGATGAAATGAATTAATATAGGAAGCTTAATCTGCTAGTGGTGGAATACTTAAAAAATGCCTAAGCTGCATATTCGGTCTTATTCCTGTGCAGATGCTTGCTTTTCACAAACACTGAAAATGCCCATCACTGGTTGGGTCTGCTGCCTGTCACTGCAGGGCTGTCAGTGTGCTATCCATCACTTTGCTCAGTAAAATGAAAGGTGAATCATTTTATTGTGAGAATAACTACAAAATACCTCTCCAAAGCCCTAAGCCAGTGTTGAGCTACGGCAGTTCCTACAACCCTCCTGTCAGTCCTGAACTCAATAAATCAGACCGATATTGCTGCAAAGCATCAAGCCAGCATTGACAATCCTTTCTAAATTCATGGTTAGCGAGAATCAAATTGTTCAAATACTTACTTTTTGCAATGGCAAATTGTACAAGATACTCCTGTTTTCTTGCATTGCATAATAGTCTTTTCTTATGCTGAAGTGATTAATGTTTTCTATAAAAGCTCCTTTTGCCTTTATTAAAGTTTTATTAGTTATAATTTTCTTACACTGTAGTAGGGAAATATCCAAACTGCAGAAATTTGCTTAACATTATACATAAATTTCAGTCAAATTATATATTATTATAAGCTTATTAGTTGTATTGATGTAATAAATAATGTTCAATATTCCTTGTTCTGTTTACTGTAAATGGAACCAATAGACATTAAAGTTTACAGCATGATTACCATATTAATAAATACTGGTGAGTAGACAGGGTACTACAAAACAAGATATGAGGCTGTTTCTGAAAGGATCTCTGGGCCGGCTCACAGAATGGAATTACGATGGCAGATAAAAGTCTGTGGCTGAAGTAAATAACCTGCTGTTTTTATGACACCTCAGACGTTGCTGTGTGTATGTCCCGCCTAGCTCACATGACTGCAGCCTGTCCATGCTATGTGGGCGCAGTAACCGAGGGCCTCAACCAAGTTGCTAAACATGAAATAAGCATCAGAAACAAATGAGAAAATAAGTTGGTTTCTAGTGTGTAAGCGCAGACTTCATTGCATTCCACTAAAGAATAAAAGCTCGTGTTCCTCTACACTGCGTTGAGCTGCTACAGCAGGAGACCAACTAGGCTGCAGGTGGGGGAGAACAGGTAGCAGTCTAGCTCTGTAGTTGAAACTGCTGATGTTTTTTTCTTTTTTTTTTTTCTTTTCCAGGATGGATCCACCCTCATTCCTTTGTAGAGGGACCCAATTAAATGTGAGTACTGTACAGATCCAGAAAGCTACCAAGATGGTCCAGCGATTTAGCTGCTCCAACCCACTGAATAAGCATGCTGTCCTACTGGGAAGTTTTGAACCTCAAGACCTTTGCAGTAGATGCAAAACAAAAATAGATGAATAAAACTGTACACATTTGAATCATGGATGTACTAAACAAAACAGAATTTATCAGCATGTTGGAACACTTTTTTTTTTTTGAAGCTTAGAAATTGGTGAATCCATGTTTTATTTTGAATCAGTCTAAATAAGGCACTATCGCTGAGATGAGCACTGGTGGCAGTTTATATTTCCTCTGAGAGGAGGTACAGGTGACACAGAGTAACCCTGGGGAACACTGGGCCATTGGAGAGATCAAAAGATATTAGTGGCTAGCGGCAGGATGGATATTTTTCACATAAGAAGAAGTGGAAAGCACTACAGTACACTAAGGTAATCCCTAGAATGCTAGAAAATAATAAATTTGTTTTAGTTCAAATACAGATAAATTGTCTATGGCCCCACCACCCTGAACATGCCTGATCTAGTCAAACATGGAGAAATGATCTCAACCAACATAATGATTAACATAGCCTTTGAAACTTTTTTTTTTAATTTTAGGGAAAGGCCTACAGGGTGTTCAGGGTCTCACTACTAGACTGGACCCATAGTGATATGCCTGGTATATCCTCCCAAAAGCTGGGATTACAGGCATGTGCCACCATGCCCAGTCTCAATTGCTGTCTCAGCACACCCCAGGGGTGAGGCCTGCACAGCAGGCCCGGGGGTTGAACCTCTGGCCACTGCACCTACTTGCAAGCACTTTCATCTGCTGAGCTATTTGGCTGGCCTTGAAATATATATTAATAAAATAACTAATAATTGATGTCTGAAGTGAAAACATTCATACCCAAATACTTACATGTAATCTATTTTCCAATTTATTAATCACAGAAGAATGTTTGTGTCAATGAGCTAGTTCTACCTCTTCATTTATGATTGTTCCTTTTAGTGCTTTCTAGTATTCTAGCTATGTAGCCATTTAAATGTAATTCAATTAATCAAAATTAAAAGTTGTTATTCTTCAGTTGTGCTCACTACATTTCAAGTTTCAAATACACTTCGGGCAATGGCACATATATAGAATATTTGCATCATTGGCAAAGATAAATTGGAGAGTTTTGATCCAATTATTTGAGTTTGAAATAATACAAATGATACAAATAATACAAATACATTATTTTATTTTTGTCACACATCATTCATTCTAAAATAAAAGATTGATTCAGGACCTAATGTTTTCTGAAAAGTAAAATTTGGTAATGGAAAACAATCCCTCACATTCATGCAACTTGCAGATGGCGGACGGAGAAGAAACAAAGCCAATGGACATTGAATATTTTACACTAAGTGCACTGGTAAAACAGAGAAGGTGATAGTGTCTTTGAAAGGTGTATTAATAAGGCTTGAATATAAAATATTAAAAATAGATCATAATAGGTAGAGACTTGGACAGAGGGGGGAAATTTTGAGGCTATCGTGAAATAGCATTCCACATGGAGGGCACAGTACAAAGGTACTGCTACAAGGTATTCTCACTAGGCCTTCAGGAGTAGCCTAAGAGTCGCTACAAAGAAAATACACTCTTGGAAACCAAATCGTATGCATATACTTTCTTTAAATCTTGTCAAGATTTTATATTATGTTTTCTAATATGGTGAAAAGAATTGAAAAGATTTGAGAATGGGTGCAGATGTAATACGATTTACTTATTACTGGTGCCACTTTGTTTTGGGAGGCAAATATAGACGTCCCAGGTAGAAATGGAAAGGGAGAACAAATCTCTGTAAAAGCCAATACAGGGCAAAAAACAAATGGGAACAGGGAAGCGATACAGAGTGAGAGTTTAGATGGGAGGTGTTGGTAGCCTCTATCTACATGGAGGCAGCAAAGAGAAATACTAGATTTTCTGGGAACGATATATATGTTAACCTGTATTGATCATGTCTCTGCGTATCTTCTGTAGTCTTCAACAACAAAATAGTTCTCATGAAGCCTCTGGAATATATATATATTCCAGAGATTCTCATTCTCTCTTGACTAATACATAGTATTGGAAGATCCTTTCGACTTTTCATGGCACTGGATTATTTGAAATAAATTCCAAAACCTCTGTTGACAGCTTGACAATTAAAAAAAAAAAAAAATATATATATATATATATATATATATATATATATTAGAATGCTTTCCATGTCTTTTCTAGTCCTGTTGATCTATTTCTCTTCTTATACTGGTTCCATTCAAGGTTTTCTAATAGAATAACTCATAGTTGATATCTCAATTGAAAATATTCATACACAAGTACACACAAAATATTTTCCAATTTATTAATTACAGAGGAATATTTGGGTGAGCAAGCTAAGCATTATTTTAACATTTTTTAAAATTTTGATCAGCACATTTACTTGAAGTTCTGCTATTAAATTGTTAAATGCTACAATACAATGCTACAATACATACATTGCTATATTTATGTATTGTAGCAGCACAACTCATAATACCTAACCCTTAGACGCAACCTATGGAGACATGCCCGATAATTATCTTACACTTTGCAACTACATTCAGTATGAAATAAATGTCTTTTCATCTCTCTATTCTATCCTGATTGATATTGTAAGGTGCAGGTAAACTATTTTTTATACCATGCCCAGTGTATTATTGTTGCTTAAGTAGTCTCAGAATATAAACAATAAAAAGTCTTCTCCAGGACTTCAACTTTAATCCACTTTTTTTTTTTCATTTGGTTATAATTTAGTCTCCAAATTCCTCCTTTTATCTCAAATTCCAATTGACCTAAGACAAGTTTTAGTAGTGGCAACACTTAATTCCTCCACCGAATGCAAACTCTTTCTCTCTTTGTCTGAGAGATTTAGAAATTCTCTCATGGCAGCGCTTTTCCTGCCGCCATGTCGCCACAGTGCTCCCAGCTGAGTGCTAAGGCTGTTTACCTTTTGAGCAATAAATGCTTCCACTTACTAGGGCCAGCCTGATAGCTCAGCGGATCAAAGCATCCGCTTAGGCAGAGCACAGTGGGAGGGCTTCAATTCCCAGCATGCTGTGCAAGCTCCGCAACCAGGGCGGGCGCACTGAGATGGTGATTGAGAGTGGGCGTGGTGTGCGTGCCTGTAATGCCAGCACTGGGGAAGTTGCAAACAGGAGGACCTCTGCGAGTCTGATCTATGTAGTGAGACCCTGTAGACCTTGTCTTAAATACAGGAAAAAAAAAATCCACTACTATTACGGACTACTGGACTATAGTGGATTGTTTTGCTGAATTCACGCACCTACAATATTTAAATGGCAATGGAATACCCATCTCTAACAAAACTAAACAGAAAAGGGGATATAAATGAAGGACCATTTTGTATCTATACATACAAAATAGTTAGGATATATACACAGCTACTTTCTCATAATTCAATAAGAAAAAAGATTTGTACTAAAAGTGTTTGGACAGGCGATCATGTCTGCATCTTGTACTATGAATAACCATGACAAAGACAACAATATGCAATGTACTAATCATTGAAACTGTCCTACTAATTGGTTTTGAAGCTAATTGCTATTTGTTTCTCAATAAAATTAATAAAAGAAAATTAAAATAAATAAATAAATGCTTCCACTTTAGAATAATTTTGAGATGGCTAGAGCGCAATATAATTTTCCCTAGCAAGCCTCTTCCATTACAACATCTCTGTGCGTGCTTAAATTTGCTTCTTATGGTTTGATCTCTTTTTATAATTGCCCATTATTTGCATGAATGTTGTCAATATCAAAAGTAAAATAATGCTTATAAACAACGTGATACTTCTGTGTACTAGGTGTAAAATAGTTCACATATTTTAATTCCATTTATTTGCTCCTGACGCTCTTAAATAGTTCTTCCTTTTTTCACTCCTCCTAAGAAGAAAATGATGCTGAAAATGTAATTGCTCAAGCTCAATGAGTTGCAAGGTAGCAGAGCTAGAATTTGAAGTCGACTAATCACTTTTATTGGGAAAAACCAAGTATTTGTTATTAATAAGCATCCTGCTTCTAGATGATGCATTTGATACTATAGAAAAATAAAATTAAAATTGATACTCCTCACTTTTAGCTAGAATATGCATGAACAGGCCGGTGTATCAAGGCCTCTTTGGCAATATTAGATTTTCTTGAATTCAATTTTTTCTCGCTCTGGCCCTGAGTCTTCTGTTCTAAGCAAGTTCTGGTAGGAGTCTCATTAGAGCATTACCACGGGAGCACAGCTTCCACCTCCGGCCTGGAGCGATTCCCCACCAACTCCAAAGCAGGAAGCCCAAGGAAACCCCTAGAGTCTCTAAATAGGTGAAAACACAAAAATTTCCATCGGGTGGGGCATTGAATAATCGTCCAGTGCAATTGAAAAGCCACTGGATAAAGTCTTGATTTTTCTCTTACAAGCGAAATAATTCAATTCCTGATTAAAAAAAAAAAAAAAANAAAGGAATAAAGAAGAGGCAGAGGAGGAAGCGGAGGATGAGAAGAGGAGGAGGAGAGGGTCAGGAGGAGAAAAAGGAGAAGGAGGAAAGAAGGAGAAGAAGGGGAAGGGGACGGGAGAAAGGCAGGAGGAGAAAAGCAAAATAATGTTGCTACAAGTTACTTATCTTCCTTGAGAAACGGAGGCATTACTCGATTTCAGCTGTCACCAGCTGAGTAGTGCCACGGTAGAGTATATATCTATATTTTCCTGCCTAACCTAAACCTTCCCCTTTATTCTTACTACCCAACATGCTTAATACAACATTTTCCTTTTTAGGGAAGCCAAGAATACAAACAGAACCACGTAAGTGATAATTCATTATAGAATATCAGTATATAAAGCTAAACAAAAGGATGTACAATTGTACTAATATTTCAGTATACTAGCTTGTGTGCTATGAAAAACAAGTCAGTCTGTATTTTGTGCTCACTCGTTTCATGAACATTATTTTCTGCTTGATTCATATACCTGTTAGCCAGTCTTCAGCCTACTATTCTGATTTCTAAAACAAATTTCATGAATATTAAGTAATGTGAAGGA
>NDGN011496589.1:0-14882 GCA_002564285.1 Tympanoctomys barrerae
AACTCAGGCCCTTGCACTTGCCAGGCAAGTGCTTATTCCACTGAGCTATCTCCCCAGCCCCTCTTATAACTTTTTAAACCAATTTTGCAGGTTTATATCTAGTTACCTAAACAACTAATTTAAAGATAACATGCAATACAGCAACCCTTTTTTTTGGCGATACTGGAGACAACAACCATTGTTGAATTCCTATTACTTTGTTCAATGAAATTTTGTATTGTTTCTATTTTTTTAAACCATTTTGTATCCTTTAAAATATTAAAAAGTAAAGTCAAATAAAATCATAAAATAAACTGCCATCCCCCGAAGCCAGGTGTGGGGGCGCATGCAGGAGGCTGGGGCAGGATGAAGGCATGATGATGAGTTGGAGGCCAGCCTAAGCCACACACATAGTGGGTGAAAGCTCAGCCTGGACTATATAGCAAGACCCTGTCTCAAAACAACAGCAGCCGGCAAGATAGCTCAGCGGACTAAAGCGCCTGCTAATGAAAGCACAGGGATCCCACATGCCGCACCAGCCCTGTCCTCAGGGCACACTGAGCTGGCCCCCAAGACCAGGCGTGGAGGGGCAGGTCTGCGATCCCAGCGCTGGGGAGGCTGAAGCAGGAGGACGACTCTGTGTCCCAGCTGCGAAGTGAGGCTCTGTAACAGCCATTCAAAGCAATAGCAACAAAAGGAAGCAAAACCACACAAAGCCCCTCCAATTTATGTCTGCTTGGAAGAGGCAGGCCAGTGTGGCGCGGCCTGGAAGTGCTCATTCTTCTCCCTGGCTCGCTCTGTCTGTCTGTCTGTCTGTCTGCCTGCCTGCCTCCCCACCACCACCCCGTCTCTCTCTTGGCTTCCTGGCTCTGATGACGTGCGCAGCTCTCCTCTGCCAGACCCTCCTGCTGGGATATCTCTGCCTTGTACCAAAACCACGCACCAAAAATCTCTCCTCTTTTACACTGAAGATGTCAGGTATTTTTTTTCTCACTGCTAGAAAAGTGAGTCATATACCTGCTACAACATGAATGATCTTTGAGGCCGGGCCGACCTCTAATCCCAGCACTTGGGAGGCTGAGGCAGAAGGACTGCTGTGAGTTTGAAGTCAACCTGGGCTACACAGTCAGCTCAAGACCAGTCAGAAGGACATAGTAAGACTGTCTCAAAAAAAAAAAGAAAAGAAAGCCAAAATGAGTGAACCTTGAAAGTATTAAGCTGAGTGAAAGAAATCTGCACAAAAGATCACCTGGTGTATATTTCCGTGTACAAGAAGGACCAGGAACGGGCGAATCCTGAGATAGAAACCAAATTAGCAGTTGCTGGTGTCAAGGCTTAGCAGGAATTGGAGAGAGAAGTGAAGTTTTCTTTCTGTGGAGATGAAAATATTCTGGAAATAGACAGTGATGGTCCTTGCCCAAGATTGTACACGTACTAACCACCACTGAATTGTACACGCGAGCGTGGCAAATTCGGTGTTTAGATGAGTTGCACACTCCTTTTCTTCCAAACTAGTATAATTTCTTTCAAATGGGTCTAAGGTCTAGGCTGGCCTTTGGTCGGGGTTGGACAACTATAACAGAAGAGTAGAGCGTGACTCGTGAGCGCATTTTCGAAGGTCCTGCAGCTCCTGTGCTCGCGGCGATGAAGTCACAGGATCACCGCTGTGTGAGCGCATGCCTTGCAGAGAGGGCGAGCAGCCATCCCAGCTGTAGGGCCGGCTCCCGCCATCCGCCAGGGCCACTCGCAGGCACCAGCCACAGCTGGGCGGCCATCTGACTGCAGCCACCTGAGAGTGCTCCTGTGACGGCAGCGGTCCAGGCCAGTCACACCACAGGGCTGAGAGAACCGCCACTGATGTGCTCAGTTATCCGTTCCAGGTGGTTCATTGCACAGAGCCATGGCGTGCGGCTGTGCCCCGCCACCATCACCTCAACAGTCTCCTTCTGAAAGGCATTTGCAAGGCATGTTAAAAGATGCAGGGAACACTTATAGTAAAAAGTATTGGGGCCAGGGATATAACTCAGTGGCATAAGCGCCTGCCTGGCAAGTGCAAGGTCTTGAGTTCAATCCCTGGTACTCCCCGCCCCCCGCCCCGGCAAAAAAAGTACTACGGTCCCAGGTACATGGCTATTAATCTCCCTCAGCACACCCCTGGCTCCCCAGCCCTCAGCATTCCCATCTCCCGCAGCAGCTCTGGAGTCCTCTTCCGGGTGTCTCTAGCTATGCTCTTACGGCTGCTGCGAGGTCCTAAACGGATTCTATGCATTTGCCTTTCACGGTCATTTTGACTTTGGGGAAGAGCCAAAAGTTACATCATATCAGATGCTGTGAAGAAGGTAGATGAGGACACTCATGGTGTTTTTATAAAGTTTCCCTTTCATTGAATGGCTCTGAACAGTGACAGACGCTGCTACTGTCAATCACAACCCATAAAGATGCTCCCCAAGGAGGAGGTCCAGAGCTGCTCCAGAAAGTGGCTACAATGATGGGCTAGTGCGTGTGGAGCAGGGACAGGGGCATTCTGAAAAGGACTCATAGCAATATGTCTTTAATGTACTAAAAAACTTAAAGCATTCACCTTGTATTTTGATCCCACCAAGTAGATTATATCTGAAGTTTTAGTTCTTTTAAAGAACTCTTCCCAAATAAAATAAAATAAAATAAATTTAAAAAAAAAAAAAAACCTCTTCCTTGGCCACCCTTACATTAACATGTTAATGCACTTGTCTGATTTTCCCCCTAATACTCTCAATAGCAGCACACTTGTATTTAAAGGAAGCTTTTGGGAGGAAAATTCCAACGTGTTTTTAACTCAGGAAGTAGAACAATTATTGATGATATTAACTTTAAGTGGGGAAAACAAGGCCTTTACAGGTTGCTAGGGATCATTTGCTTGAGATTGGTCCTGGGTGGGCCAGTGAGATAGCTCAGGGGACTAAGCGCCTGCTTTGGCAAGTGTAGGGATCAGAGTTCAATCCCCAGTCCTACATGCCACGCCGGCCCCACCCCACCCCAGGCACACTGAGCAGGCAACAGAGTCCTGGTGTGACGGTACACGCCTACAATCCCAGCGCTGGGGAGGCTGTAGACGGGAGGATCACCACGAGTCTGATCTGCATAGTGAGACCTGTACCAAATACGTAAAATGAAAAAATAAATAAATAAAAAGATTGGTCCTGGGCTAGCTCTTTCTGTTTCAGTCTCTCCTCAGGTCTTAAGGCCTCCAGGCTCACTATCTTGGCCATGGACTGTGCCATCAAGATTCATACCCGAGCTTCCCCTGCTTTTTTTTTTTTGTACTTTAGGGAAGGGTCTACAGGATCTACAGGGTCTCATTACTAGATTGGACTCATAGTGTTCCCCATGTTTACAGCCTCCCAAGAGCTGAGATTATAGCCATGCGCCGCCACACCCAGTCTCAATTGCCATCTCAGTGCACCCCGGGGTCAGAGCCAGCATGGCGGGCCGGGGATCAAACCCCCAGCCCCTGTGACTGCTTGCAGGTGCTTTAATTTGCTGAGCAATTTGGCCGGCCCTTCCCCTGGTTCCTCCTGTAGTTTGTCTCCTATATTAGACATGTACTGCATAATGAACCAGTAGAGCAGGAGCACACGTTTGGAGCAAGGAAGGCTTGCGAGTTCCCCATTGGGCTAGAGGGATTCACAGTGTGAGGATGCTCCCTGCAGGTGAGAAAGATCAGGTAGAAGATTTAGTGGAGGTCTGAATGACAGATACCCTTTCATGAAAGAGAATTAGTCCATTAACAAAACATTGAGAACTTCGTGGAAACGAATGAGGTGACTAAAGAAGGCATGCTTTGGGGTATGGACTGTGGAAAGGCTTGCCAGAGAAATCCACCGGGGAGCTGCAAAGGTCGGCCACTTAGAGCCTGAGCTGAGGATGTGGGGGCCACTTGCGAGAAGACAGGAATTCAGCGAGCCTGAGTGAGCTCATAAGAATGGGGGAGAGAGTGCGATGTGTGGTGGCCCCATTTTGGAGAGGAGAGAAGAGGAGCTTGCAAAAGAGGCAAGAGTGGCTGGGACTGGTAACACAGAGCTTGCCTAGCAGGCCTGAAGCCAGGCCTTCACTGCCCAAAACTTCTCCTCCTCCCCAGGAAGAAAGACAGAGTGGACAACGAAACGAAAGGACCAGGCAAAGGCACCATGATAAAGGTGCAGAAGGACGGGCTGTATAACTTGTGGGACTTGAAGTCCAGTGAAAACTGGAGCCCTGCGTTCAGAAATTCTTAAGAGGTTTAGGATAACAATAAAAAGTTTGGCGCTCTATGTGGCTTACTATATAGGTTGTACATTTTTGGAGAGGGCCCTGGCATTGCGAAGTGACAGAATCTCAAAACAGAAACATACAAAGAAAGATGAGATGTGAGAACAGTGATGGTGAGTTTTCTTAGTGATCACAGTGATATTTATGAGCATGCAGGATTTACGTACGTGGATAAAATTGGATCACAATAGGTTAAAGAGTTTACTGCTTGAGAGATGAAGTAGAGACAACAAAAAGAGAGACGTCTTTGTTTATTTGGCGTTGCTATAACAGAATAAATGAGACTGGCTAATGTATAAAGAAAAGAGGTTTGCTTGGCTCCTGGCATGTGGTAAGTGTCCCGGGCAGCACCACAATATAGTAGAGAAACAGGAGGGCTAACAGGCACACATGGAAGGCAGAAAACATCCTGAATGGCCTTCCTCAGTGCAGCCTGCTCTCCAGGTCCTGCAAGACTGATCCCTTCTGAGAGTGGATCTCTGTGGCCTAATTACTTGCCACAGGCTCCTGCTTTTAAGAGTTTTGCCACTTGTCGACCTATTACATTGGGAACCAATGAACCTGAACATATGGTGCGGGGGGACAGCAGGCCACAGCAAACAAGCTGAGAGGGATGGCTTGGCAGCTCGGGGAGCAGCTGGAGTAAGGACAGCTGTTTTCAGAGGCCACACCAGCCCATTTACTGGCTTGGACATGGAGCACCACACCTGGAAGGCACAAGCAGGGGAACGCTGAAGACATGAGGTTTGAAGGAGGTAAAACGGCTGCGAGGAACAGCAGAGGCAAGAGATGCTAAACCGCAAAAACCAGCCTCGAGCGAGACACGCTGAAGTCACAGGAGAGCCGGGAGAGCGGAAGAGGGAAAGAAACTGGAGAAGGGGAGACGCCACGTGTGGCAGCAAGCGGGCTTAATTTATTATCAGGGAGGGTTTGGGGCTTTCAAACTTTTTCCACTATTTCTTACCCTCGATGGGACCTGGGCCGAGAAGGGAAGGGGACTCTTCTCTACTTCCGCGGGGCAGCGCTTCAGAGAGCGTCCGCAGTTTACGTGGTGGCAGGAGCGCCGCTGCGGCAGCTCAACTTGTTTTGGAAAGTGACTGACTGCGGACAAGATGAGCTGCTTGGGCGTCTTCTCCCAATTTCATTTCTGTATTTCTTTCTCTGCACTTAGTTAATTCTATTACGATGAAACATTTGAGGTATTTACCCTCAAATGTGTGTGCTTTCTATACAAATAATCTGCATTGCTTTCAACTTCACAGAGGGGAAAGCAATCCCCTGGAGAATTTCACATTGTTCAGTTATAAGAAGTTAGTGGAACAATTGTCTGAGAAATCTAAAGGACATTTTAAAATTCTCCCTTAATTTTTCTTTGTTCAAAAAAGACAAAAACTTGTGCAAGTTTAAGCCCCTGGGCTCTGCGAGAACAGAAGGGCTGAGCAGCGGTTAGCTGCGCAGGGAAGGGCTTAGAGTTGTGAGTTGCTAACGTCTAATTTACGTGAGCGGGCCCTCCCGGACTTTCCCTTTGTGTAAATAGTAATTAATCCATTACTGTAGCGCAATTAAGCACCGACTAATAAAAATAAAGGCAATGAAAAGGCCCTGTGTCTGTACACACCTCGTGGCTAGGACCGGCCGAAATGCCATCCACAAAGGCCTCACTAGTCCGCAAAGGTGACCGAGACAACACGCTTCACCTGAAAGCACACAGGCATTCGATAGTTGGAGAACAGCAAGACTGCATTGTTTCATTTGCAAACACAGACCTCTCCTTCCAAGTGAAAAAAGTGTCCGGCCAAGAGTAAACTAAAACTGTCATGTGTGCATTCATTTACGCTATGATAGAAGAGGATCTCAGCGTTTGTGGGTGTTGTGTTTAGAAAGGGAGCACCCATTAGCCTGGTGTTTGGGAAATAAGCACGACAGCTCAGAAGAAATTCTCAAGGGACCCGCCTGCCGGTGACCGTGCTGTGCCTCTCCCTGTCCCTCGTCCCTCATCCCTCGTCCCTCATCCCTCGTCCATCGGAGGCAGCCTTATCCCGTGAGCCCAATTCACTTTGTCCCAATGGCTGTGCAGCTCCACAGAGGAAATACTGAATTGCTTAAAAACGGAAGCAAGAATGGATAGCCTTAGAAATCTATTGATTCAAGACAAATTTCTGTCTCTGTGCAATTTTGTCAAAGATTTTGTATATTTCACATGGTCTTTTTAAGCCACTGCTTAGATTCCAAATTCTTGGCAGTTAGAGATCCTATTAAGACACTTAAAACAACACTGCAGTAGGGCTGGGGAGATGGCTTAGTAGGATAAGTGCTTCCCTGACAAGCATCAGGGCACGAGTTCAATCCTCCGCTTGGCCTTAAGGGTCTGAATATTTTTTTTTCTTTTTAACAAATGCCCCAGGGGATTCTGGTAAAGTGGTCTAAGATCCACAATTTATAAAGCTCATAAGAAATTTTTAAAAGAAATAAAAGGTTCACTAAAATTCAGCTCCTCATATTGGGTCTGGCTTATCATTCCTTAATGTATGTCGGGAACGGTTGTTAACCCCATAAATGATGTATTTATTCATCAACTTTGGGGGCTATAGGAACCAAAGTCAGGATCTTGCCCTTGCCAGGCAGGCTGTGCTGCTGAGCTGTCCCAAACCTGTTTTCTTAATTGACAAGATAATGACTGAAAAAATAATGAACTCTATCTTTTAAAACAGAAAACGGAGGGGAACATATGGGGTGCCTGCATGTCACCTTCTGACCCACCTCCCATCCAATATTATCAACATGATGAATTAAACTGGTGCAGTCGATAGCCCTATGCAGCCATTCCTCCTTTAAAGACCAAGTTCTGTTCATGTGACTAGGTTAACTGAATTAGTCGGCAAATGAGGAATCATACTGTAGTGTGTACACTAAAATATCCAGAACAAAGAAACAGTCAAAGGAGACTCCAACTTGATGACTTTGTTTTTATTTATATAACTCTGGCAAGCAGCACCATAATGTATAACAGCATAAAAACCACAGTCCTGTGCCATATGGTTCAAGCAGCAGAAATTGCAGTACCATATAAACAAAGTGCATTGTTCAAAAAAAAAGAAATCAAGGCTCTTTAAACAAGATGCATAGAATCAACAACAAAGGTCCAAGTGGCAAGTGGTAAGTCTGGATACTTGTTAAAGAGGCAGGTCATTAAACAAGGAATATCTGTGTTAGATGTCATCAAAATATTCAATGAAAAATTACTTGCTTTTTCTTATTATGTACTCTCTGATAACTTTAAAATAAAATACAGCAGCTGCCAACAAATCATCACATCAGCCGGATGCAGGCAATATTGACCCTGATATGTCAGAAAGTCAGGAATGAAAACTCCTCAGGGAGTCCAAGATCCATGACCAGGTAGCAGTGAATCCGAGTGTTCATCAGCAATCAGGACTGCAGGACCGGCACAGTCCCGAGGTGAGCTTCAGCAAGTCGGTGGAGTGCCTGCTCCCACGTCCCCTCACTGGCCGTCCCTGGCGTCTTAGCAGCCCATGAATCTTTAAGGTTACAGCGATCATAATGTTGGTATTCCTGGAAGCTGTCTTGAATGTGCAATGTTGGCTCATTAATGAAGGAGCATCTGCAATGTAAGGGACCGAGGAGGCTAAAATACTAGAAATAAGATGTCACAAAACCACGAACCCAGGGGCCGGGGAGTTAGCTCAGTAGAATAAGTGCTTGCCTGGCAAGCGCAACCGCCTGAGTTCAGTCCCCAGTTCCAAAAAAAAAAACCAAAAAACCACGAACCCGCTTGACTCTGTAAAAATCATCGGAAATGCCAAGTATCCTTGACAGTGAGACTGGCGTTGAGGGAGTCACTGCTCTGTCTGCCTCTGCAGCAAATACCTAGGATGACAGAAAGCCATAAAGCATGGGGTGAAGGAGCTCACAAGTATGTGACAAAAGGTAAACACAGAAAGCAACCACAGAGCCAAGAAGAATGGCCATGATCAATTGTTCACTTGTTTCCTGTGATTCAAAGTGCACATATAGCCCTTGAGAAAATGTCATGAGACATTTCTACACATCAAAAAGTTTCAAAGGTAATGACATTTCTAAAGAGTTTGTTTACATCTGGAATGTATCTACCTCCAAATGAACTGGTTTCCGTATCACCTGAGGAAGTACTGGAAGCACCTCGTCCCTGGAAGTGGGCTCAATAAAGAGTGCCCTGATACACTTATTGGCCCGTGGCAAGGCTGTCCTACCGATGTCACACATGACAGACGGTCTTGGAAGGCTGTGCTCCAAACTGCCCCCTCCTGCCGTGAAACAGGCAAACCATATATATTTGGGTATTAGGTATGAGGTTGTTTGCAATAGCCAAAAAATGTCAACTAGTTCATTTTTCCCCCAGAATAAGAATTATACATATAATACATGTTTTTAAGACATTAGTCGTTTTAGGAATGTTGGGCTTATTTTCACAACAGGCTTAGAGAATGTTTCCAAAATGCAGTAGGCTACAGGAATTCCTTGTTTACATTACAATACACAGAACAAAGAAATGGTCAGTGCACACTTCATCTTGAGGACTTTGCTTTTATTTGCAGAACTCTTACATGCAGTACTGTAACATAACAAAACATAAAACTACAGTTCTGCACCGTACCGTACAACCAGCCAAAATTACAGTATTATATAAACAACATAAACTGTGAAAACAACTGAGGTTCTATAAATAAGATTCACATCTTATTGGAAGCCTCAGTGGCGAGTCCTGAATCCGGTCGGACGCCTCAGTCCAGAGAGTTGTTAAACGGATAGGTCATTAAAGGAGGAATACCTGTAGCGCATTGAGGGACTGCTGGAAGGGCAAGGCCGCGTCTGCGCAGTGCACTCAGCGGCTGCAGGGCGTCTGGGAACGGAGTCACACCCACACCCTGGAACAAGGTCTTGAGCAATTTCTCAGAGATGTTTGCGCAGATTAACACCATAATGACTGTAATTGTCCTGTTTCAGTTTTGCACACAATTGGCTGCAGGACAGTTTGGCTGAGCGCTCTGGTAAGTGCTTGGCACCGTTGGTGCGTCCATCTCAACTTCCCTTCAACCTGGGACACCACCTTTAATGGCACCAAGTCTTAAGTGAGGAAACCCGGTGAAACAGAACGCCACTAATTAGCTTACAGTCGACTCTTTCAAAGGGCGTGGGGTGGGACTTAACGCAGCTAAAGAACTGCTCTAAATCACACAGATGCTGGAATCTCCAAGCCAGGCATATGAAAGGAATGTTCATTCACTCTCTGAGACATCCTAGGCAGAGAATTTGGGGTGGGATGGGCTTAACTTTCCTGAAGTTTGGGCAGCAGCGGACAAAAAAACCCTGGAGAGAGCTTCTTAACGCGCTGATAGGGAAGAACCCGTCGTTTTGTGGCCCACTTGCACCCGCCGACTCTGTGCCAGGTAGCCAGTGATCCTGACAACAACCCAAACTGGTCGCTTCAAGGAGTCCACCGGTCGCGCGGCACCGGAAAGTCACTACTTCGTCTGCGTGTTAAAGAGATCCAGCGCCGCCTTGGCAGGGAACTAGGCGGCGGGTTACAGAACAGTCACCCCGTGCAGCCCCGCGGGGGACTCCGGGGTGCACTGAGGAGGACCGGACCCGCTTCCACCTCCATTTTCAGACGCTCCAGGCGCGGTTCCTCCCACTTTTCAAAACCACTCTTCCGCACAGCTATGGAAACGTCTTTTAACCTGACTTTGCAGGAGAGAAGCTCAACGCGGGAAAACTACTTCCAGAAACCCCGATGAGCCCTGGCTTCCGGCTTTGACCCGGCCGGCTCTGCAGACCGCGCTTCCTCTCCCGGGGAAGCTTGGAGCAGCACGGAGGAGAACGGTGCCCGGGCGGCTCCAGAGCCCGCGAAGATCAAAGGCGCTGGGGACCCGCCTCCTCCCGGGACGATCCGCAGGGTTCCGGCTGGGAGGGCCCAGCGGCCGGCCGGGTGGGGAGGAACCCCGGGGCTGCGCTCCGCCCACCTCACCTCCCGGCACCTGGGGCGCGGAGTGGGCGGGACCCGAGAGTGGGCGGGGCTCGGGCGGGGCTCCCGGCGGGCGTGGCCGGGACCCCGGAGGGCGTGGGCGTGGCGTGGGCGTGGCCGCCCCTGGGTCTGGGAGTCCAGAGCTGGCGTGAGCCAGCAGAGTCGGCGCTCCGGACTGTTCCACGCGGCCGCGCTGCTCCGGACGCCCCACGCGCGCGCTGTGTCCCGGTGTCCCCCACCCGCTTGAGCGAGCGCCCCGGCGAGACGCACAGGGAGGGACGCGCCGGCCCGGCTCCCCAGCCCCGGGTAGAATGTGCCACCAGCTGTTCCCGGATCGCGGACGCTTGGCCCCGAAGTGAGAAACTTGGAGGAAGAAGAGACAAAGGCTGGCTTTGGGACGAAGGAGTTAGAGGCGCTTGGGTTGGGGCAAACAAAAGGTGAGGAAGAGGACGAGGACGCGGCCCATGGCGGCGGGGCGGCCCCGCGGGCTCGGGTGCCCGGGACTCGCGCCGTGACGCGCGGGGCTGCCCGGGGCCGCGCGACCGCCGGCTCCGCGGGCCTGGCGAGGCCGGAACAATGGACAACTTCTTCCCCGAGGTGAGTCCGCGGCCCGGGACACGGGTCTACCCCGTCCCGCGCTTGCCGGCCAGGGAGGGTGGCGGCGGAGGTGCGTGGCCTGCGCCTGGGTGGCGGCCCCGGATCCGCGCCAGGTGCGTCCGCTGGCGCAGGGCGCAGGGCGCAGGGCGCAGGGTGCGGAGGGAGGGCTGGCGGTCCTGGTGCCTGGTGCAGGAAGCGCGGAAAGAAAGCTCGGCGGAGTTGTGCTTTCTCCGAGAGCGGAGTCTGCTCTGGCATTTCCTCTGCAAAATGTACGGGCTTCCTGTGCTGGGGCGCGGAGACTTGGAGAGGGGACGCTTCCACGGAGTGCGACAGGGGCAGCGCGGCTTCCTCAGCCGCGGTCCTCTGCCTGTTGGACCCGGGAGTGTGGGATCCGAGCTCCCAAAGACGTGCCTTTGGGGGATTGGAGTGTCTCCGGAGCACGGGCTCAAAAGACCCTGCTTGTGCTGACTGCCCATACTTGGCAAAGTTTCCGTTTGAAATCTAAAGAAAATTATTTTAAAGCAAACAAAGAAAGAATAGAAAGAAATGGATGTCCTGCGTGGTCGGCAAAGGCTGAACACCCATGGTTTGGAACTTGATTTGAGAACCTTTCCCTCCCTCCTTGGGATTAAGAGTTGGTGTGGTTTCTTGGCTCCGTTTTCCTTCTTGGTTGTGTTTATTTAACAAATTCTGTTTAAGTTTGAGGTTTGAAGTGGCTCAGCGTAAACCGAGTTGCTTGGGGAGACCGATGTGAGGTTCTGTGCGAGCCGGGGTCGCTCTGTGCGTCCAGAGCAGCCCTGGAACTTTCCAGCAAATCAGAGTGTTGAGGGCTCACCTGCACCTTAGCCAGCTCGCTCTTCTGGCTGAATTAGGTATCCTATTTCAAGTCCTTTTGCTTTCTGAACTCCCGGGGATGTTCACCTACAGTTTTCTTACCGAAGCGATAACTATGTTCTTGACGAGTAGTACTCACCTTGTTTTGCAAACGTAGTGCCGGAGATGTGAGACCCGAGTATATCATGAAAGTAGGCTGGAAAGAAATTAATCATCTATCTATATATTTTTTTCCTTTTAAAAATCTTTTATTTATTTACATATTTGGTACAGGGTCTCACTACGCAGGTCAGACTCGTACTGTTCCTCCTGTCTCAGCCTCCCCAGCACTGGGATTTATAGGTGTGCACCACCACACCCGGTTTCAGTGGCCGGCTCTTCGCGGGGCGGCACAGCACACAGTACCAACGATCAGAACCTGGGTCCTTGTGCTTTCCTAGGCAGGCGCATAGACCACAGAACTATCTCCCCAGCCCTCACACTGGCCTGTTAACCGTACCTGTAATTTGAAGGCACTTGCCTTTTTGCTGTTGTATGGTGACCCTTGGGCTCTTAAAATTGCTTTTCTTGTCAGAAAACTGAGGCTCTGCCTGTAGTGCAGTGGTTCCTAGCTTTATTGCTGTTTGTTGTCGTGTTTTGGATCCTTAGAAAATCTAATGAAAGTATGTTGGGGTCGCAGACCTCCTGAAGGCTGCGGACCCTTGGCGAGAACTCTGCCCCCTAGCGCAGGTGGGAGGAACTTCAGGGTAACGGAAGTGCAGACAGTACTGGGGTGGAAGGCCTGGGTGCTGGATTTTACTTCAGTGGTTAATACACTATTGAAGTTGACCTTTAGCGATCTTCTACTGAATCTTCTTCATTTTCTGCTGACCCCAAGGTACTAGCTCATCTGCCTAAAGCTGATGAACATGTTACGGAATCCAGAGCCACTGTTTTTTCTTTCTTTTTGTTGTTGTTGGTGGTGGTGACTCGTATTTCTGAGGATCTTTCATGTATTTAAGGTTACACTTAATGTGCTTGTGTTACAATATTAATTTCTAATCAGCCTCCAAAATTCCATCTTATAAACTGTTAATCTGTCACCTTAAATGAGAAAAGTTCCTGCAGACCTATTACCTTTACATAGGCCCCCTTCTCTCTTTCTAATATCTTGGAACGGAACGTCCTTCTGGGGAGTTGTCCAGTGAAAGAAATGTCATGATGTCCCAGAAGTGATACATTTCTCGGGACTGCTAACTTGTAGGGCCTCCTTATCTCTCTGTGGCGTCCCATTCTGGTTTCTGACCTTCCCCACTGTGATGGAGGGGAGCGACTTGCTGCCTGTTAGCCATCAGTCTGAAGCTCACAGGAGGCCCTGAGGAAGACTGCGAGTGAGATGTTGCATGTGAGCTGTAGTACGGTAGGCTGGCCAGCTGTGGGAAACAGGAGCTGTTTGTGAATCACAGCTGCCGCTGCGAGCTAGACCAGACTTTCTCCAGCTGGATGTGCTGACATTTTGAGCCAGAACATTGCTTGTCATGCAGGCTGTCCCCGGCCGGGTAGGATGCTGAAAAGCACCCCCAGCCGAGGTGTACTACACACTGGCAGCCTGCACCCTCTGAAGTGCTAGCCCCCAAATGTCTGCAGACTTGGCCAGGTGAGCCCCAGGAGTAAACCCTCCCAGCGGAGTACACAAGCCAGGCCTGGGCGGCAGTTGGCTGGCGGTGCATTTCCTGGGCCAGCTGCCCTGCCTTCTTGTCCCAGCTTGCCTGTTTTAAATGGGATGTGGCATCTCGCTGCGGGCGTGCGGCCAGGGGAGGAAGGAGGCTTGTGCCAGTCAGCTGACGCTGCCCACTTCAACCCGCGCCCTGGGACTGGAGCCCGGGAGCCCGGCAACCCGCAGGCTGGTTTCAGTTTCTTCTGGCTCTGTTAGCTTTTATGCCTTCTCTGGAGCTCACTGTGGGTGGCATTGGGAAGCAGGGTTTTTTCAGTCATTGCAGGTAGGTTGTGGGAAAACGGACTGCGGCCAGAAGCTGGAGTTTAGGAATGTCTGAAATCAGAAGCAATTTAAAGAATAATAATAAGGGCCGAGGAGATATCTCGCTAGAATAAGTACTTTCCTGGCAAACACAAGAGCCTGAGTTCAATCCCCGGTTCTCCCACCCCCCAAAAAATAATAGTAATAATAAAGAGGTTTGGCCAGCTAAGTAGCCACTGTACCAACTCGTTGATGTTTTGAAATGGGCACGGGGTCTGTGTCCCCAGGGCCAGGTACAAAGCCTGAGTTATAGGGGGGCCAGTGACTTACCAGTGAACTGGGCTTTTCCATTTTCTGTTTTAGGTGCAGGCATGGAATGATGGCTGCTCAAGTGCATGATCTAATTTTTTTTAATTTGTTAGACTATATCTGGAAATGTAAAAAACTTGAATTACTTCCAGAGCAGGAAATTTGGTAATTGGTATTCTCTGTACATTCTTTTTTTAAATTTTATTTATTTATTTATAATTTTTTTCTTATGTATTTGGTACAGGGTCTCACTATGCAGCTCAGACTCATAGTGATCCTCCTGTGTTCAGCCTCCCCAGCTCTGGGATTGCAGGCATGTACTACCGCTCGGGTCTCAGTGGCTGGCTTAGTGCACCCGGGGACAGAGCCAGCAGGGCATGTGGTGCCCAGGATCCAACCCTTTAATAAAAATGATACAGAATTTCAAAACAAGGTGATAGGAAATCAACCGTGGCTATCATATGGCCTATTGTTATGTTCAAAGCACTTGCTCAGATTACCAGATTTAGGTATGTAAGATTGATTAGACAGTATAAACACTGTTCCTTTCAATGAACTCATTGATGAGGCCTCAGTGAGCACTTCGATTTTCAGAAAAAATTGTAAAGTGCACACCAGTAAGACACTTCTGCTTACAGATATGGAAGGCAGGCACTTATACTGTAAGGGATAAATTGTTAGTAAAACATATTTTCTTTCCAGTTAGTCTGGGCAGCCTGGCTCCATTCAGTAGGGAGCAGACTGCTGTGAAGGTGGCCAACGGCTGCCTCCTTTCCACTTACTTGGGCAGGTGTGGTTTAAATGCTGCCTGCTGGGGTCCAGATAGTTTCTTTTTTATAAATGTATTTTTTTTAACATGTATTTATTTGTGTGTGTGTGTGTGTGTGTGTGTGTGTG
>NDGN011496638.1:0-10054 GCA_002564285.1 Tympanoctomys barrerae
TGTCCTAGTGCTGGGCTGTGTCTCAGGCCCTCCTAAAGCTCTTGGCCTGGGCTGAACTGCGTGTGGATGTATCAGAGCCCCAGTCCTCATCTCCATCTGGGCTTCTGGAGCCCTTGCGATCACCCCGTCCAGACCCAGAAAGTGATTGACCCAATGTGTTCCAAATGAGGAGCCTGGTGACTTCCTCCTTGCCCAGCCCCTTTTCCTCCTATTCTTTCTTATCTTTCTTCAATGATAGTCTTATTTCAGGCTTTCATTGAGAAGAGGTATTAACTGGATGTAAAAGAATTTCCCTGGGCCAACTAATTTGATCTAGTTAAGTACTGTGGTTCTTCATGGGGAAAAATAGGCTGGGGGAGGATGTTTATGTTGAAAAATTTGGTTTTCCTGCTGTGTTTCTCTAGCATGAGAATCAGTGCTCTGGGACTGGCTATTAGCTCAGTCAATTGCGGGCTCTAAAGAAACAATTGTGTCATTGCGGGTGTTTATCTTCTGAATCCAACACCTTTAATGCTTAACTAATAGATGTGGGGTGTAGCAGATTGTAGAGATTAAAGTGTATGCTTGGAAGAACCACTGGGTTCATGAACCCCATTCCCTCTCTTATTTTGAATATGGTCTTAATAAGCAGATCAAGGGGAACCCTTGATTTGAAAGCACCTGGAAGACACCTTCTCCCTACTTCTTCCTCTTTTGTTGGGGTACTTACTTTTTGGATAAAGCACTTCACTTTGCTCCTTTTCTTTTTTAAAGGACATTACATGGCAAGGGAAGTGGAATCATGAATAATAGGGGTGTAGCCTCCCCAGCCACCTGGAAGGATTCCAGACACCTTGCCTTGGGAAATTCAGTTCATGAAACAGAGAAGGGTGATGAGGGACACCCCAGGCCTCATCTGCTTCATGGCTGCATTTTTGAACAATACATTTTGTTTTGGCTGACTGGTGTCAAAATCCAGAGTATTGCTGATTGAAGGCTGCTGTGCACATGTGTGAGCCTGCGTGTGTGCATGTCGTATTGTGGGTTGGTGTATGTTCCCAAAACGCCTTGGGAGAAATCCTCTGTGGTTTGCCAGGAATAACAGGCTGAGTGCACATGACAAAAGAGCCCCTTTCTCCTGACTCTCTTTCAGGTTTTGATTGTATCTTTTCAAGAGTCTCTTTTTGCCAAGAGGACAGTGTTTTACCTGCCTGTCCTCAAAAGTTGTTTGTTTGGAAGGATTCTGAATCTAGATGGCCCTTTTCCTGCTTGAGGGCCTAACTTTTGGGTGAGACCTGATTTAATCTTCTTTTGCCTTTCATGTTATTGCTGCTTTTGGTCAATCTGGCTTGAAAAAGAAACATTCATTTGGTGATGTTGAAATCCCTAATAGGTACCTTCTCAGTCAGGGACTTACTCTGTTGAAGTTTCAACTGGGGAAAATGATTACAAAATTAGATTCTTAAAAGTGTCACTGTGTATGGCTTTGACACAGTGAGTGAAGGAGTGCCAGCAGGGATGCCGAGCCATGACCGGGAGAGACCCCGAGAGACTGTGGATGTTTTTCCTGACATGGTTCCTGATGCCTGTGACATGCACAGTCTTTGGTACATAGAAGGTAATTATCATATCCTAGAAGGTTGATAAAATGTAGTTGGAAAAACTTGCTGGTTTGGCAGAAAGGTCAAAAGCGAAAGACAAATCAAAATAAAGCAACTCTCGAAAGCCACCCCCCCGCCCCCCAAGAAGCAAATAAAAAACTAAAACTGCATTATAAGAATAAATGGTTGCTACCATCATTACCTTGCTCTGTGATTAAGAGACAAAGCTGGCTGTGTAAAATGATTGGTTAAGATATTTAAATGTCTCATCCTAACCCTTGGTTACTTTTTTTTAAGCACGTGTTTGTCATTTTCATTAGAGCTGTTTTGGGGCTAAAAATAAGGGCTGCCTGCTTAGTGAGTTGCCAGTAATCTTTGGTAGAACACGACAGTGCCAGATACCTGGAGTGAAGGAGTTACTAAAAATACCATTTACTATGTTTTGCAGAGCAGGAAATATGACTAATTTTAGAGATGGCCTTTTGGCAGATCTGTTTTTAGCAAGTATTTCTGAGACAAACAGGTGCTAAATCCTGTATTTTTAAGTGGTAGAAACTTAAGGGGTAATAGCTCAGAGGAACAAGAAATGGTTAGAGAACTGGAAATTCCTATTACTCCTCAGCAGGGACTCTTGGCAAGAAGGAGGTGTTTGCAAAGCACCTGCTCAGTGTGTCCTGTGTGACAAGGCAGTGCCTATAATTTGCCGGATTGCAAGCTGCAGTTGTGGGTACATTCTTTTGAACTTCCTGCTCGGCCTCATCTTTTTGAAGTACTTGGGAATGATGGAAGTTGGCACATAGGGCTCGGTTCCTAGTGTTCATTGATATAGGTCCTGTAAACTTCAAAGAGTACTTTGAGTCAGTACAACCAACTGTACAGCATGGTGCCCACGAAGAGTACAACCCAACATTTTCTCTGCAGGCCTTGAGTCACAGCTATAGGTTTGGTGCATACCAATCTGACGTGTGTCTGCTGGCTGCTCCTGGGTAGTGCAGCAATCATCTGTCTCAGGGGTGATGGTCCCAGAGGTGATGGGAGTGTCAGTCACATTCACCCAAAGAGATGGGCAGGCTGGGTGTTTGTGAGCAGGTGGTTTGGGCACAAAGTATCATTTGCCTTGGGATGTACACCTCTTCTTGCTTATTCATGGTAACTGAGAGACTTGCTCTTTTGCTAAGTGCAACCCAGTTGGTGAGGCTTATTTTACCAATCTTCCTTTGCTACTGGGCTCTGGTCACCTTCAAGTGCAGACCTCTACTGAATTTCGTGCTCTGCAGTGGAGGTGCTGCTGGTTGGTAAGATGACCAGCAGGAAAGAAGCTGCAGCTCAGGAGCTGAATACTGCCTGTGTAGGTTGATACCTTGACAAACTGGACAAAGCCACTGTCTCTTCTTTATGGTAAATCCCAGTCCAGTGTTATTATGTTCATGTTTGTTCAGGATCTCCCATACATTTTTTCATGAGATGGTAGAAGCAACCTTGCATGGGTGGAAACTAACTTGCTGGTATTCTTACCTTACTAAGTAGAATGGTTCTTCTTTCAGACTTTCTGTCAGTTTGCAGGGGTCTGCAACAAATCACCACAAACTGGGCAGCTTGTGCAATAGAAATGCATGGTCTTGTTGGGGACTGTTGCTGGGAAGAGCTCACAGCTGAGAGCCGGCAGTGTGGGGAGTAAGCTATGAGGAGGAACCTGCCAGCATCTATGGCCTACCAAGGGGGCCAGGGCCAGAGGCTGGGGTCTGTGTCTGTATCTAGGCCAGTTCCTGCCACCGAGTGGGCAGCTGCCTCACTTTCAACCTGCAATAAGGTGGTATGTTTACAGATTCTACCTTCCACACACCCTCAGCATCTGGGAGAACGTCGGCCTTATTCTGGTACATTTCCCTTCCATGACACTGCTCAGGGCCCTGCTGTGTCTCCCTTGTTTCGTAGTGTGTGGAAGCTCACTCTGTGTGCTCTCTTGAAACCAGCGTGTCTAATTCAGAGACAGCAATGCTGTTCTGGAAAGAGACCCTCCTTCCCCATCACTCTTGAATAGGGGCAGAGTCATTGACAGAGTTGTGAGCAACTGGATTTTGGACAACTAGAGTAACAGTTCAGACTTTCTGTTGGGCAAGAAACTGACCCTGAGCAGAGCCTTCTTTAGCATCCTGGTGTCGTCTCCATTATAGCTAGGGTCTGTTGTGCCTTAGCTATGCCATTTTTAATTGGTTCTTTTTGGCTTTTAACCATTTTTGTGTTTTTAGGATATATTTGGTGATATTTTGGGATAGGTCATTGGATCAGCCAGTGTTTTACTAGAGAAACAGACATAACGAAAGATGCACAAATGTGTAAGAAATTACGGCTCATGATAGCCAGCCACACAGTTGGGTTAGGAAGGGGGTAGAGGGCATCTGCACACTGGAGACTGAAGGATTCAGTGCAAGGTCTGGAGCTCACTGCAGTGTTCTACACAAGGCTGTGCCAGGAGTCCAGTGAGTCTGTGGTAGAAAGCTGGAGTCTGTCCCCAAAGGCAGAAGGATCCAAGGCAGAAGCTAAAGGAGTCTGCCCTAGAGGTCAGCAGATGATGGCCAAGCTGAAGGAAGACTGGAGCTCTGCCAAAGAACAGAAGCAAGCCTGTCCTTCCTCACTTCCCCTTTGGACAGTCCAGGTGCCCAGCCATCCAAGGGCGGTCCCCGTACCTTAGGGTATAGAATTACTGAGCTGACTTAGTTCAACTTCTAACTTCTGAAGTTGGCATGGTCAGTCAACTGTTACAGTCACATAGACACGTGATTCGAAGTTTAAATGCCTTGGAGGATTCCAAGTGAGCAGCAGCTGCCTTCTGGAGATGCTCCTTAGCTCCTGGGGTCTGTCACCAGAGGAGACTCCTGTTTCTAGTTTCTTGTGGGTCCTTGTGCAGATACCCCCATACATACAAGCCCACCTAAATTTTTATAAGTGTGTGAGTACAAACACTTCTATTTTTAAACTGTATGTGGTATTCAGTATTTGACTTTTTTTTCACTTAGTAATATGAAACCTCTTTCTCCATAACTACTACAGGATTGCCTCATTTTTTCTAATTACTGCATAGCATTTGCTGTATGGAGGTGCCATGTTGACTTAACCATTCCTCTCCTTGTTAATGGATATTTAGATTGTATGTGTGTCTGTATCAGTGATTAAACTTTAAATATTCATAACAGTAAAAGAATTCCTGTCATGTCAAACACACTTAGCCCATTTTTCATGCCAATTTCTGCAGCAGTTCTGGAAGTCTTCTTTTGTGAGTGTCTTTAAGTGATATGATCAATAATACAGTGAATGCTGCTGCTGAGTGCCATCCAACAGAAATGCAGAGTAATAACCACATTCCCCTGTGTTCTCATCCACCTTATTCTCTGGTAAGAACATACCAGAGACCAATGGTCTTAAATAGTGGAGGTTTATCAGCTCTCAGTGTTGGAGGCTAGAAGTCCAAGATTAAGATTGGCTGGGTTGGTTCCTTCTGAAGGTTGCATGAGAGGCTGTTCCAGGTCTCTGTCCTTGTCTTGTGAATAGACATCTTCTCCTGGTGTTCCTTCATGTGTCTTTCCTTTGTGTGTATGTCTGTCTCTGTATCCAATTCTCCCCATTGTAAATGTAGATCTCTCTTTAATTTCATTACTACCAACAAATAAGTGTCCAAATAAGGTCATGTTCTGAAGTAGACAGGGCTCAGATTGCAATTCATGAATTTGGGGGTGGGGAGGTACAATTGAATTCTTATCACTTGCCATTTGGTAGAGTGCTAAATGCCATAAGGAATGGACCACTGCCCTATACACTACCTGGTGCCTAAAGTAGCCTCTACCAAGGAAAAGGTGTCCAGTAAATAGCTTGGGGCTGGATCAAAGAAAGCTTCTATCGTCGTGGGACAGAGGATGGCTCTCTGGGCATCAGTGCATGAGTTGTCGGATTATATTAGATCCATAGGCTCTTTCTGTATCTCTCACTCTTAGCTGCTCATGGGGATGCTTGAGGTTGAGCAGGTTGGCTGGTGCTATATAGAAATTCCCTGGCCCAGAAATAGCTGTTCTTTCTGCAGGGATTTATTAAGGTAGGCACCTAGGTACCAGAGTGACAGGTAATCCATTTGAAACACAAATATGTTGCAGTGTCATAAGGCTGTTAATAGACCCTCAGCTTTTCCTGAGAAAATGTACCAACATTGTAGCAGATGGGAGAAGTTGCTATTTGCAAACATACATTTCTTTGGATGTTTCCCATGGAGATATATGTAGGCTTAGAGTCTGTCTCTTTGACTGTATTTTTTTTTTATAGGTTTATTAGTCTCTTAAGCCAGATCCCTGCCAAAACATTTTAGAATGCTGCTTGCTTCTTTTGCCCATTTTGTGAGCCATTTGATTTATTTCAACCTCCATTCCTGTGCTATTTCTGCCATTTTTGCCCCCGCTTACATTCTGGTTTCTGACCTCCCTCCCCATGGCTTTTGGTGGGTGGTCAGGTCACCCATCTGTCTGTCTCTGTTTGGCCTATCTTGTTCTGTGTGGCAACTTCCTTGGTCACCGGCTATTTACCAGAGCTCTGGGTACAGCAGCTGGAGAGTAGGCAGCAAGAATCGGAGGCCATGGAGCACAAAGGGCCACCAAAGAGTCTTAGTGTCTCAGTTAAGGATGATATGATGAAACTCAGATTCCCAGCAATTTGCTTGTCTACCTAGAAGTCTACTAAACCACTAAAACCTGATAGGAAGGAAATGAGGGCATGTTCTCTGCTTTGACCATGAGGAGCTAATATAGTGCTGATAACCGTAATAATGATTAACTTTTATGGATCTCCCGCCATCTGCCGAGCCATGGCCTAAATGTCCTGCTGCATAAGACAGCAGGACATCTCACAATGGCCTGGTGTAGCCAGATCTGTTCTTATTTTGTGGATTAGGTTGACCAGTGTCCTGGTTTGTGCAGGACTCTCAAGTTTAGCACAGAAAGTTGGTCAGATAATGGCAAAACTAAATTCACCCAGGTAAACATTTCACCATGTTTGGAGTCCTAACTGAAAGTTTCCAAATAAAAGCATTGGTGAGCATCTAATCAGGTCAGGAATCAGCAGTGAAGGCAAGCCCAGAGCTGTAGGCTGCTCTGGCAGGTCCGGGCAGCCCTGGGGAGCAAGGGAGCTTCCCCACGTACACACCCAAATACATGTATACCTATGTATATTCATTCATAGGTATACATGTATGTATGTACAGAGGCATGTGTGCAAATGCATATATGATATTAGTTATAATTTAATATCATGTGAAGTATAATGTAGACATGTACATAATATATTAGCAGACTTTCTCAGGGAAGGAAACAGTGGGGACTGGTAGCTACTTTGAATAGCTCTAGTTACAATTCAGTTTAACTTTAGTGCTTTTATTTTGCTATGGAGGGAGAAAAATCTATTGGAGAAGAGAGGTTTTTGCATCAAATAGTAGAGCTGCTGGTGCATGTCTTACATAGGGCCGCAAACAGTCCTTTCATATTTCCTTGTTACACTGTCTACCTCTATGAATGAACAGAAAATATTTATTAAAAATAAAACAAGGCCCAGTGCTTTGGCCCAGTTTATTATGTGGGCCTTGGAGAGGTGGATCAGCTTCCTGTGCCCTGGCCCAGGCTTCATTTGGCCTGAGAAAGGACAGTGGAGACAAATGAGGTGGGGAAGAGCTCAGGGAGAAGATGGAACTTGAGGAAAGCTGGCTGAGGAGTGCGGGCTCTGAATCGGTTAGCACTTTTATGAGTCGTACTTCAGTGGAACCAAATGGATAAAGATAAGTTATCACTTATGTAATCTGGTTTTCACTTGGAATACTGCTCCTCTCATGTAGAAGTCTAGCTCTTCAAGTACATCCTTTATTCCGGGTTAAAAATTTAATTAGAGAGAGTAGACTATGACTCAGTTCTCAGTTGAACGTTTACATTTAATAAAGCTAATAAAGAAAGCTTGTTTTGAAAATACTTCTCCAGGTTTTTGTAAAGTGTCATTCCCATAGGATGACATTTTATTCTATTAAAAACTAACATTTGTGAGCAGTAGTTGCACTTTCAAGGCCAATTTGAGGTAATAAAATTTCAATTTCCCTCTGGAGGAAAAGTGCCATGTGGCTATTGTGCTCCTACGTAATTTATTACTCTGAGATGCTTTTTCCTAGCTCAGGAATAAGATTTTTTTAAAAAAAATATATTATTTTTAAAAGTATATATATTTATGTAAGATCATTAAGCCAGTTGATGCATCTGAGACTGTATGATTATTTTTCCTTTTTTTCTCTTTTATTTCTGCATGATTATGTGAATATTTACTTTTAAGTAATCGGATGAAGGATAATGTCTTCGAGATCTCAAAGGGACTTATTGCTCCACAACATACTTGCTTAGGAAGTGTATAAATTGTCTAATATGAGTCAGTATTTTTCCTGTGATCAACTATATAGATGTATGTATTATACGTACTCATTTTTGAGTCATATATATATTACAGATTCGCTGTGTGTGTGCGTGTGTGCGCATGCCCTGGGGTTGAACCCAGGGCCTCACACGTGGTAAGTACACATTCTGCCAATGACTCGCACATACCCTTGTATAAGTATTTTTAATATAATATTTTAAGGTTTTTTTGATCAAGTATTAACTATTTTAAAATTCCTTAAATCAGTTCAGTCACAGGTACACTTTAGAATTTTTGAGGTTTTTAACGCATTCAAATAAATCCAGTCTAGTATTTATTAATTGCCATTTTTTTCTTATAGCCTTTTAAACTCTTCATTGCTAACCTGATATGTACTTTACTAATCACATTTCAGCATTCCTCCCATCCCTGTTTTAGTTTTAGATTACTTTTTTTTTTTTTGCGGAACCGAGGATTGAAATCAGGCCCTTACCCTTGCCAGGGAAACTCTTATTCTACTGCACCATCTCTCTGGCCCCAGTTTTAGATTACTTTAAAAGAAATTTTTTTACCTCCTGGTTAATTTAACATGAACTTACACCCTCCATTCCCTGTGAAAAATAATCAGAGACTCAAAGAAGAAAGTAAAAATCTCTGGTAATCACACAATTTAGTGAAGATCACTGTAAACATTTTGTTGAGGCAGTTACGTGTGGTACATAATACATTCATTGTTGGTTTTTCTTTTTTTCCCCCTTGAACACATATTTCAGAATCGAGATACATTATTTACGTTGTATTGTAACTCCTCTTCATTTTATGAAAAAGAAATGGATATTGTTAAATACTCTTCTAAATTTAGTTTTGGCATTGTGCAGCTATTATTTGAAGGTACTTTAATTTTTGAAATCTGTTCTCAATTGTTGGACACTGAAGTTACTGCAAAAATTTTCCTACATAAAGGGTGCCACCCTATCTTATATGTGCCTCTCCGCAAGTACTTAGGGGGTTTTGACACTGTCACATTGCACCTTAGAAGAATTATGACACTTGAGCTGATGTTGTGTGAAATTGACTTTTAAAATGTACATTTTGATAATTAGTAGAGTTAATCATAATTTGTAGACTTGACTGAAATTTTGTTTCTTTCATGAACTATTGTTAGCATTTTTTCCCTCATTTTTCTCTCAATTATATTATGGATTGTCTGAACTCTCATGTAAAGGTTATTAGCTTTTTAGTTTTTGTTACTTTGTAAATATTCTCTAATTGATAGCTTTCTTTTTCTTCCATTATATGACTCTCTCAAGAGGAGGGAAGGGAGGCAGAGGAACATCAAAATTTAATTTGTTTATTTGCAGAATTGGAGACTGAACCCGTGGTCTTAGCATATATTCCCAACTTCCTTTAAAAAAATCTTAATTTTGAGACAGACCTTTGCTAAGTCACTAAGTTGCCCAGGCTGAGCTTGAATTGGGGGTACTTCTGCCTTAGCCTTCCAGAGTGCTGGGATTACCAGTGTGCACCACCACTCTCAGGCTGAAAGTGTAAATTTTATCTACTCGTAACTATTAATCTGTTTTCTCTTAGTTCTAGGCATATGGAAACTGGAGGATTTGTTGTTGGCTTTGCTTCATATGTCTTTATAAGTTATCAGTGAAAGGTGCTAGTGCTTCCTTGATTTTGGCAGAGAAGTCTTTGTGTTAGGTAAGGACTTCGGCCTGTATTTTCCAACCTGTTACATAATGACTTGACCCACTGGTTACTGGTATCCAAGCCTTCTCAACTCATTTTTTTTTTTTTTTGAGACAGGGACTCCGTATGCAATTTGGGCTGTCTTGTGCTTACTTTTGTAGCTCCCGGAACTTGCAGCAACCCTCCTGTCTCAACTTCCTGAGCCCTGGGGTTATAGGTGCACCACCATGCCTGGTTCCTCAACTTGTCCTCAACTCGTTTCTTTCTTTTTTTTTTAAATTTTATTTATTTGTGTGTGTGTGTGGCCAGCTCAGCCCACCAGGGAGGCGGGGCTGGCTGGCATGTGGTGCTGG
>NDGN011496649.1:4317-27714 GCA_002564285.1 Tympanoctomys barrerae
GAGAGAGAGAGAGAGAGAGAGAGAGAGAGAGAGAGAGAGAGAGAGAGAGAGAGAACGAACTATGAGGTCTCCCACTGAAATTTATTCCCATTTTATAGATGAAGAAAAGAGGCTTAGGGACCAAGTGACTTGTTCATGGTGACACTACCCAGTTACTCAGTTACTGGTGGCTCTGGACTTGAAAGCTAAGTCGTCTGATTCCAAAGCCTTGCTCTCTGTTGAGACAGCCTCATGGCTTACACCCTAAATGTGACACTCTCCAGTGCCACTTGTCACCTTCCAACTCCCTTTGTACAGTAGCACTGCTGGGCTTTCCATTGGAACCTCGGTCCCGAGTGTGGCGGAGGGAGAATGTGCAGGACCTGTCAGGGCCAGGGATTTGCAGGAGGCCCCAAGATCCACTAAGGGACGGTAACACAGACCCTGGGTGCTTCCTATAAGAAGGACATCATAAAAGCCCAAGCCTGGCCCCCCCAGTTTCTCTTAGTCCCACACAGACTCGCCACTGCCATTTGCCACAATGCCAAGAGTGTTGTTCCCCAAACTGAGCTGATGCAGGTGCCACCTAAACCTCCAATGTAGTGGGATGAACAAACCGCTTTTCTTTATAAAATTAGCCTGCCACATGTATTTGGTTATGGTAATAAAAAGCTGACTAATACAAACATCTCCCTGAGCAAAGCAGAGAAATAAAGCATCAAATAATCCATTAGAAATCCTTCAGTCCGTGTGGATTTTGCTGTGCTTTTTGAGAAAGGATTTGTCTCAGCAGGGGCTGTGGAACAAGACTCTGAAGCACATTCTGTGCTCTCCTGGGTCCTAATTGCTAACTCAAGCCATGGAATATGTCAATGGAAATGGTCCCCATTTTTGACAAGGAACAACTATTGTGGAGGCTGTGGGCAGTTTCAGCCTCTCTCTCCACCCCACAGTAACCCTTTTTAGTATTTTCCAGATTTTGGAGCCCTCGCATCACTTATCTCATTTCTTTCCTGGTTTTTTTGCTTCTTTTGTTTTTGAAATGAGGTCTCATTAGGGTGCCCAGGCTCGGATTAAATTTAGCATTCTTCCGCCTCAGCTTCCCAAAGCAGGGTCCCAGGTGCGTGCCGCTGTACCTGGCTTTGTACCCTTATTTATACCCTTCTTTTATCTGATCTATACTTCTCATTTTCTGATACTACATTTTACCTAGTAAAATATTGAAGACCAGGTAGGAAAAAGAGGAGAGTAAGAATGATTACTTGGTGTTGAACAGGTAGACAACGTAGCCCGAGTTAACAATAACAGCTGCCACTGAGATTTATTTTCTCCTTTCTACCTGAAACCATGAAACTCGGGTTTCATGTGTCTGATAGTAAAGATATGAAAGCTCCACTCACGATTATCTTTCTTCAGTGTACTTACTCTGGGTTTGTCCTTGGAATTATTAAAACTGAGAGGAGAAGAAAATATAAGCAAATGTAGGTTGAAAAGTTTTCCATTTGTGGGGCAGCTGGTGTTAGACTAACTCTAAATCTTGTGAGATAACAGAAATCCTAACAGGGCTCAGAATGAATCTTCACGATCTCTCTTGGTCCTCTCTCCCTGCCTTCCTCCTCCCCTTTATTGGCCTGGCCATACTTCAGCCACTCCTTCTGGGCAGAATCCATCCTAGTTTAAAAGTATAGTGGGGAATGCAGACACAGCTGTCTTCCTCAGTAGCTATCTGGTGGTTAATAATGCTCACCCGTCACTCAAGCCTAGAAGCATCCTCCCAACCATGGAGTGAATGTCCAGCCTCCTGACCCAAGGGGCACAGAACCTGCCTCTTCCCACGCAGTGGGGTCTCTCATGCACGTAAATGGCAACCTTCTTGCTTACTATAGCATTTTCTTATCGTTTTTCCCTGAACCTTAGAAAGCACATAGTGGGCACTGTGAAGAAAATCAAGATCTTGTAAGATGCTTGAACTCTTGGAAAGGAGTGAGGGACTCATCGTTGAGTTCTCAGAGATGTCACAGAGCTGTCTCTACAATGCAGTATGTGTTGGGAAGGCCAATGACATACTAAAAAAAGTTTCCCCCAAAGGGGAAGGAAGCTAAAGCTAAAAATATATTATGCCAGCTGTTATAAATGCTTCTCAAAGGAAGCAAACCAACTATTTTATTAGCTATCTCTTTGAAGAATAAACGAGAGGTTAAAGGAATAGTGGTGTTTTTTAGTTCCATTCCTGGTTGGCTAGATTTTTTTTTTTTTAGAAGGAAGAAATGTTCTACCATTAAAGAAACTCTGTTGGTGAAAGACAAAATCACTGCATGAAAACTTACAAAGAATTCCAAGCTATATTAGCGGCTCCAGACGGCAAGGTTAGGCCTGAGCCAGAATCTCTAGGCCTCGGCCTTCTATTCAGTCCCCTTCAAGGCCTCCCGGGAGGCCCCACTCCTCACTGGTCTCGCCTGACGCTGCCCACTCTCTTGCTCCCTCTTGAGTACCTGTGTTTGGGAAGGTTCCTGCAGGCCGAGCAGAAGGCACTGGAGGTGGCTGATTACACGGGAGGGCGAGAGGGCCTCAAGCAAGCTGCCTACCCCGGGAGAGCTGGCCTCAGAGCGACGGGCCCGAGGAAATGGATGGATGATTTTTTTCAGTTTGCAAAATTGGGGTTTCCAAAGGAGGCACTTTCCTTCAGATACACTTCTATAGACAAAAGGGTTCTTTTACTTGGGGAGGTCAGTAACATCCCACTCCCCCCATTACATTATATATATATATATATATATATATATATATATATATATATATCCCAAAGTTTTTTTAACTTTTAGTTCTGAAATAGTTCTACATTTACAAGAAATTGTAGTACTACTACACAGCGCTCATGCCCCCCCCCCGCCCAGCTTCCCTTAAAATGACGAGTCCCGTGAGCACAGCACAACACCCAAACCAAGAGACGGACACTAGCGCGACAGCCAACTAGGCTCAGGGCCTTAGAGCTGGGCAGTGTGCACAGACACTAACTTCATGGCATCTCTTCATCCCATTGCAAATGCATATGACTCCCTCTACCTCCCTAATCAAGATCACAGTATGTTTCCAAAAGTCTGTTGGTATTTAAACCGACTTGGTGTTTTAAAAGAGGCACGAAAAGAACAACAGTAAAACTAAAGGTCACTGCAACGACATGGCTGAAGGTGATGATCAATAGGACTGCTAAACCTTTAGTGTGTTCCTAGGGACATTTTCTCCTTTACTTTGGAAAAAGCATTATTTTCGTGAACATCTGCCCGGCGAGCTCAGGAATTTATTAAGTCTCCATTGTTTAGCAAACATTTCAGGCAGGACGGGCAGACAGGCTGGAGTACACATGCGTCTCTTATTGAATTATAGCAGCTGCCTACAGGGGCACGAGGAGGAGGATCCGGAGGCCACATCTGGGCTTAGTGAGAGACAGCCACCGTGTCACAGAACTGCTCTGTCACAGGGGAGCGGCAGCTGGGTGCATGCCAGGAATTTGCCGTCTCCAAAGTTCCTGTGACTCTGTGAGCCACATGGTGATGTAGGGACTGGGCAAAGTGATAAAGAGGTCCAAACCCTGTCTCCAAGGAGATTGTCATTAGGCCTGGGGAAGTGGGCATGTTGGCCCAAGCCTGTGACCCAGGGTTCTATGCATGCGAGGCTGACGCACGGGCAGTCCCTCTGCTGTGTTCTGGGAGCCAAAGAAGGGCAGCAGCTTGGGTGGGTCCTCAGATCTGTGAGCTGCGGAGGCCACCAGGGGAGCTGGCTGGTTTGGGGAGGGGCAAATCCAGGGACACAGAGAAACAAGAGTCCATTAGCTGCTCCCCAAACACACTGGGACCTAGGTTAGAAGCCAGATTCTGGGGCCTGACTGGCTGGGTTCAAATCCTCCTGAAGCCCTTTAGTCTCTGCTGTTAGTCAAGCATCTTAGGAACTGGCATAATGCGCTTGTCATAGGGATTAGAGGAGTTAACAATTACACTGCACCTTTCAGACAGTACCCAGGGCTTAGCATACGCCATGCGGTTAGTGCCACTGCTAATGTACTTTTCTTCCAGTCAGTGGTACTGTAGACTTTTACATGCATTCTTTTTATCATCAGACTAATGAATGAAGATTAATAAAGTTAATGCTATGGTTTCTAAACTGAAGCATGAATCTGTAGAAATGGGCACATCACATGGAACATTTGGGAGTAACCTGGCTCGCAGGGCACTCAGATCCCTTCCTCCTGTCCTTCATGCCCTTCCCTTCCCGAGCCTCTCCTTGCTCATCTGTCTTCCAGCCCCAGCCACCCCATGCCTTTGCTCACCACCTTCCTACCCCGGGTTCCTCCACCCCATTCCCTCCTTTCCATCCTAGCTCACTTCCTATTTCTTATTTCCAGCCTGGCAGTGCACAAGGCTCTCTGCAGCCCACACATCCACGGCATTTACAGCACAGACCCAACTTTGGTTAGAAGGCGTCCACGAAAGAGCGTATGCTAGAAACTTAATCCCTAACACAACAGGGCCCTGACTGCCCTTAGGGATGAATACAGCAATGGGTGTGTTATAGAAACAAGTTAGGCCCTCACCCTAACTTGCCCTTGATTCTGACCAGCCCAGCCTGCAGAACTGTGATCCAAATAACCTTCTGTTGCTTGTAAATTACCCAGTCCATAGTATTCTACCATAGCAACACAAAACAAACTAGGACATACCTAATTCAACTGATACTAGGTCTCCTATGCATCATAGCAGCTCTTACAGTATTATTTTTTACTACCCTTTTATATAACTCACGAAATATGATGTGAAATTTCTGTGGCTAATAAGTCAGGCAAAAAGGATTAATTTTTAATTGTGAGGCTGACAGAGCTCTCTGAAAATTCTATGGCAGGCTTCTCAACATGGAGCAGTATTTTAAGCTTCCTTGTTTCCCACGGGCTCAAGAGCTAGGCACGCAGCGGGAAGACAGTAGGTCCAACTCATTTTCGAGTGCAGTGGAGTGGCCAAAGGTTACAGCATCTCTGAGGTCCCACTGATGACAGATGGTCCCCAGTGTACAATGGGTGCACCTACTGAGGCTTCAACTGCAGGAACGTGTGACACACACCCACACAGCCACCCGGCTTTTCACTTTCAGTGCAGTGTTCAAGATGTTACTTCAAGTAGTCAATACTTTATTACAAAACAAGCTTATGGCAGATGATTTTTTCCACTAGTGAACAAACCCAAGTATTTTACAGATGTTTAAGGTACTGTGTTTGATCAGTAAGGTGTATTAAGTACAGTTCTGAGAGGATATTTTCAATTTATGGTGGGCTTTTTTGGACAAGATGCATGGTAAATCAAAGGGCATCTATACTCTGCATAGACTACAGCGCAGAGAAAGGTGCATTTTACCAAGTGACCATCAGAGTTGAACATAGGGGCACAGATCTGGGTGTCATGATTAACACTTTTGCTTTTCCAGTTTTGCTCTTCCTTCATTTAGCTAAAGCCTAGTATGTGCTTCCTGTTACTGTGCTAGCCAGGGCCTGGCATTTACCCAGTTCCATTTAGTTACCTACAACCTCCTACGCAGATATCTTGTTTGGAGAGGTTAACGAATTGGGCCAAGTTGCAGTTACCAAGCCTCAGGTCTTAGATTTGGGTCTGGCGGAGCATGAGCACAAAGTCTTAGTTCGTGCCACTTGGTCAGGTGTGTCTCTGGTGCTCAGTGTCCAGCTGAGACAGACATGAATTACCGGATGACCCAAAGATCTGCAGATCTGGAGAACACAGCAGAACTACTGGAGACTGTGCAGAGGTGTAAGCTGAAGCCACTGCTGTTTTATTAAGAATGTGTCATTGCAATTCAAAGTTGAGATGGCTTAAGTGTTTGAAGCTTTTGGGAGGGAAGAGTTGAGCTCAATCACCACCTTCACTAATGTTCTGAACGAGGCACTCAGCCTCTTCTTCCACGTCATCTATGCATGCAGTGAATCACCAAGACCAAGGCCTTCACAACTGAAGAACTGCACGGGGCCTCCAGGTTGAGGAGGCCCTGATGGCCACCTTGACCTTCCTCCCTCCAGGGGCTTAGCTGCTGGAAATAAGTGCCTGCTGACTCTAACCCAATAAGCACTTTGATACTGTCAAGACCCAACCCTGAGTGTATTCATCAGCAGATGGAAATGTGCGACAGCCCAAGACTAACTACAAGACAAATGACATTAAAAAGACCCAAGACCAAGTTTGAGGGGGTAGGCAGCTCACAGCTCTTTTCTTTCCTAGCTCTCAGAGAGTTTTATAACAGCCACCAGGTCCCTTTGCTGCCCCAGGAGAGTCAGGCCAACCAGACTCTGTTTTTTTTTTTTTTTTGATTTTTATACTGGGAAGCAAACTCAGGACCTTGCACTTACCAGGCAGGTGCTTATGCCACTGAGCGAATCCCAGGCCCTCTGTAATGACAGGCCACCCCAGGTCTGCTCTTATAGCCCAGCCACCACTGCATGTCACACAGAGGCTGGTGGAAACTGTCCTTGTTAAGTACCAGTCTATGAGCGACTTCAACCCCCTTGAAAACCTCTTCCTGCATGAGTTAAGGATGCCGCCTAATTCCCCAAATGCTCAAGTTACTCATTTCTAAGTGTAAGAAAAAAAATTTTAATGAAATCTCATGTTGTAGCAGTAGCAAGACAATGTCTTCAGCATTTTCTTGGTTATTCTACTAGATATCGTTTCAGTTAATGGAATTGCAACTTAATGTTTCTGCATCTTTGAGAGCGCCACTGAAAAAGGCCCAGCAGCGCTAAGATCTGAATGGAGACAGAGGCCAAGAGGGTACTACTAATAATTTTTAATGTTTCTCATTCTCTTTTAATTGGGGGTTCCCAAATGTAAACAGGCACGATCAGGTCTACTTACAACATTTTTCCAGAGGACAATCTTGGCAGCGCCACTGCCTGCACAGACCCATGCATTGAGAATGCTGCTGGGTGACAGGCAGTGCTCCCTCAGCATTGGCACCAATAGTGGCTTAGTCACTTTGCCTGGTCCAGTCGGGAGCCATAGGAGGACTTCTGGCCCCAGTGCCCAGCTATGGGCATGGCACTTTGCTTCAATGCTCAGAAGAGCAGAGGAGAGTCCCTTTGCGGTCCCCTGTCACCAAGCAGCTCTTGACCTTCTCCCCAGGAGGAGGCACTCAGCGAGAAGTTTGTAGCCCTCACAGCGTAGTGCAGCTTCGTCCGACAGTGGACCTGCTTTCCCTACGTGTGAGCACAAGGGGCCCCAACAACTGGGGTTTCAACCAGGAAATGCACAGCAAGGGCACACTCCAGGGTGACATTAAAAATATCAATAAAAGAAAAATATAAGGAAATAAGAAAATAGAAAACACATGGAGCCCAGGAGGCTGGCCATGGGTGAGAATCAGGCTTAGAGAACTGCCCAATGACCCAGTGTTGCAGCAGATCTCAAACTCCAGGGTAAGGAGATCTGGGCATTTCTATTGGTGGAAAACAGGAGGTTTCCTTTTTTCACCGTTTTCTCTTATTTCTTTATTTTGGGGTGGTCTGTCACCCAAAGCTGGACCATCTACCACTTGAACCTGCCTACCACTTTCATCTTTCCAGAGACAAAGAACAAGTATGGGGTCCGGGGAGCCCTTTCCCCCAGCCTGTTCCCAGCAGCCTTCCTCTCCCGGGGTTCTGGAGTGCTCAGAGCAGACATAGTCAGCACGACATGCTGCACACAGCAAGTCACCAAGCCACACTGCGTTCAAGGGGGTCAAGGCTTGCGGGTGGGGCAGAGGGATGACTTACTTGTACTTGTGCTGGTTCCAATCGTGTTGATCGTGGTGGGGACCGAGGAGGAGGAGTAGAGGGGCACGTGGCCGTTCTCACACCCCAGGCTTTTGTCCTGCCAGTTGGAGGCGTTGATGCAAATCCCAGAGTCCCGAGAGTTTTGCCAACCATTGAGCTTGTCGTCGGAGTTCTGTCTTTGGTGGTAGTAGTGTGACTGCCCATAATCCACAGAGTCTGAGTGGCCTCGGCTCTGGCCACTGAAGCTGGTTGACGTGCGGTCCTCCAGGTGGTTCAGCCACATGGCCAGAGCACTGCGATCTTCCAGCGACGTGGCCGGGTGGATCAGAGCGTAGGACAGCAGCTGCCTGCTCTCCTCGATGTGCTGGTTGTGCTCAATGGAGTGGGCCAGGATCTTGGGCAGCAGCTTCATATACTCTACTTTCGCGTCGAGGTTTCCTGGCTTCAGCAAAGGCAGGTGAGTTAACAGGAGGGAAATCACTTTATCCTTGGATTCCTGTTGCCATTGGTTAATTATTCCTGAAAAGGAAAATAGAGAGGGCGAATGAGCAAACACGTCCACGATGACCCTGAGCACCACGTGCTGAGTGTAGGGACTCCCTGGAGCAGAGTTCCAGCCTATGGACCCTGGCTACCTTTTTGCAGAACGTCCTTTGCCTTAGATTGGCTAACTGATGTCAGCATTTTAGGGGCTGAGGACTTCAACAAAACACAAACCAAAACATCCAAAACCATGTCTGGACCTTCCTCTAATCCTCATTCAGATCTTTAAAGAGGCGACAGCTACTTCCATCCAGCCAGACAGAATTTTGAGTCCTGCTTCACCCCTTAGGAAGTCTCATCCCTCCCTATAAACAGGGGGCCAAGACTTACGAAGAGCCAGTGTTGGTATGGGCCCGTGTACCAGTCCTGGGGTGAGGCTGCTTCTCCACCCTAAACACCTGTTGAGAAGTCCTTAAAATACTGGCAAAGGGTTTTGTATGAAACTGGTTAGTTCCCTTGTGGAGAAATTTGTTGAGAACAAAGGGCTCCCCCACCCCAAACCACCCTGGCTGTGCAGAAAGAAGGTCTGAAGCTTTCTCGAATGACCTGGACTCAGAAAAATGCCAGGGTCTCACGGCTACCATGAGCCATGGATCTGGGCCTCAGCTCCTGGGACATCGCTCATCACAAGGGCTAGGTGCACTCTTTCTCCTTAGTGATGATCTCTTTTTATCTTGGCAAAAATACACAGAATAATAGCTGTTTTCAATGTACATCTCAGGGTCACGAAGGGCATGCACAGAGATAGGCACCCATCTTCAGAACTCGATCACAACCCCAAAGAGAAACTGTGTCCTCCCTGGACACAAATTCCCATTACCCCCTTCCACCAAGCCCTGCCCAAGCCACCAGGCTGGTTTCTGGCTCCATGAACTGACTACTGTACGTACCACAGATGAGTGGAATCAGAGTATTTGCCCCTGTGACTGCCTGACTTCACCAACTGTCATGTCCTCAAGGCTTACAAGGATCGCTTCTGTCACTCTCACTCAAAACACAGACAACGCGCTTTGCTTCCTGCCCCCCTTTTGGGCCTGAGAAGTGGCTTGTTGCAGAGCTTGGCGGTTCTCCAAAGAGGCCGAACAGGCTTTAAGCAGTATCCGCAGGTTGCCAGGGGTTCCCATGACCAGAAGCTACGAACGCTCCTGGAGGTGGTGGAAACACTGAAGTGGGGTGCCTAGTAGGAGATTTTTTAGTTAAGGTGGCCTGAAAGAGATAGTGGAACCACCCCTTCTTCCTGTCTTTATTTCTTGGCTGTCAGGCCCCAAAACAGCAAGCCCAACTGACTTGGATGGAAACCTCCCGATTCCAGGGCCAAAATAAACGTTTCCTCTTTTGAAGTTCATCATCTCCAGTATTTGTTACAGTAAAGGAATGCAGACTAATAATCGACGAGGAAGGGATGGTGCCTAATGCAGGAGCATGGGCTTTGAAGCCAGGCAAGCCTGGCATGGATCCCGGAACTGCCACTTAACTTGTGGTGGGACCTTGCTCAATTACTGACCCTCTCAGAGCCTCCACCACCTCATCAGTCAAGAGTGGTCCGAACAGCACTTGCCTCTCCTAGTGTTCTTGGATTAAATGGGATCTAAGTAGAGAAAGGGCTGATCAGGGCTTGATGGTGGACGCAGTCCCCTCTGCCTGTCTCCACAGACCCACATGGCCGTGATACGACTGGCTCTGGACCCCGAGTTTCAAAACTAATAGAGACAAGCTGGGGGAAACCACTGAAGCAAGCGAGCTGGAAAAAGAGGGGAGGAGAAAGTCAAAGGCAATGGAGTTATGGAGGGTGTAGCATTGCGCAGAGATCTAGGCTGTCTCCAAATGGAGTTAAAATGGGGGATGTTAGCACAGGATGGGTAGAAGAACTGGACCGTCAGAATCGGAAGAGCTCGGAGCATCACCAAGGCAGGCTCCAGGACCTGTTTTCTGGTGGCTTGAGGCCTCCAGCCAGGTGACAAAGAGCAGCAGAGTTCATGGGAATCTCGTGAGAACCACCTACAGAACTCCAAGTTTTTTAGCAAGCCACATCAGGGAAGAGGAACGTTAATGTGGCTGACAACTTTGCCACTGAATGTGACTGAACCCAATATGTCAAAATGTCATTTTAGTGAGAATCAATATAAAATTATTAGGGACACATTTTGCCTTCTTCAGTTTCACTTTATGTCTTTGCAATCCGGGGTGTATGTGTGCCCCCTACCTCACCCCACCCCCTGCTGGCCACAGCTGCAGTGCCTGGAAGCTCCTGAACTGGCCAGCATAGGCTGGAGACAGTCAGATGGGGAAGGCGGGCGGAACAGATGCCCTCAGAGGTCCCTCCCAGCCGCAGACTATATTTAGCTAATTGCCACTCAACACAAGACAACCGTGCGTTCCACTAGGTATGGCCTCCTTCCTACAGCCATGCTGGGAGATGGGCAAAGAGGGCGACTGCCATCCACGCGTTGTCAACACAAGCCAAGCACATTTTAATTGAGGAATATGCTCAGGATCAAGACACGAACTATTCAGGGAGCCCAAGGGTCTCGAGAGGCCCTGCCAACAAGCAAAGGGGCCGAGAGCATGCCCAGCTGGTGTCATAGGCCAATGCTGACCAGAGGTGACTAGGGGATTCCTGAATATGCACGTTTAAAAGTGGTATTTGAGAAGCCACCTGCAGTAAAAGCACACAAGGCTAAAGGACTCGGCAGCTTTCTGCTAGGTCATTTCCTTGTTTGGATATTCTATCCCTCTGCAAAAGGTCAGCCTAAAAACAAAAACAAACTCAGGAAGAAAAACAAAATGTAAATAGGACCCAGAGTGCAAGCGAAACAGGTTGTCTCCATGGAACTGCTCCTGCCAGGGATTAACCTGGGGCTGCAAGGAGGAGGGGAAAGCATCAGAGGCCCTGGGGCTGGGGCGTGGCCGGGAAGACCACCACAGGCTTGTCCGCTCCCTCTGGGAGGTAGAAACAAGGCTGTGTTCTGAGGCCCGACACCCGACTATATCAGACTGTACTTGCCACCGCTATAGCTGCCACCGCCAAGAGCAAACGGCATCCAGTGTTGTCCATGTGCTGGGTACTCTCTGAAGCCCTGGGCACTTAATAGCTCATTTAATCCTCCTGAGAAGCTTGTGAGGCAGTCCCAGCACAACCCTTCTTTGTAGACAAGGGCTGAGAGACCCAGATGGGGTAAGTTGCTTCTCCCAGATTCCCTGGCCGAAAGGTGGCACAATAGAAGTGGCAGATTAGCTTAAAGACACTTAGTGGTTACCACGCTGATGGCTTGGCCATAAGCTAAACGGATTAGTATTATAATATATAATTATGCCTTAACTGTATGCAAGTGTGTGATAGTCGTAAATACAGCAATGTAAATATATTAGAGAGTACACGGACTCCCGCAGAAGAGTTGGCCAGCCTAGAGACGGAGAAAAAAGAAATGATGGAGACAACATCAAGCTTGTCCGATCTGTGGCCTAAGGAATGCCTGCCCTCTTTTTCTTTTTAATATTACTATAAGAATACAAATTTATTACTCATATGCGTTAAGTATATATTTGATATGCAGCCCAATTCAATTCCTCTTCATCTGAGCAGCCCAGGCAAGCCCAGAGGTTGAACACCCACGCTTAAATTATACTTTTGGTGGTTTTAAAATACACCCATAATTTCTTTGGCATTCATCTCTTTGAAAGGTAGAGGCTAACTCCTCCGAGTGCGGCGCCTCATGTATCTAGGCAAGCATTCTCCCCGCTGAGCTCTGCTTCCAGCTCCGCTCCCTTCCTTTGGTCCAGGTGGGATTCACACAGAGCATTCTGGGAGCGGCAGCGCGTGGCTGCATGGACTGAGTCATAAAGCGCTCTGCAGCTTCTGCCTTGCTTTCTCTTGGATCACTCCCTGCAGGGGAAGGCCGCTGCCATGCTGACAGGGGACCCAAGCTGCCTGACGATGGCGAGCAACCAAGACCTCCTGCCTACAGCCAGCACCAACCCAAGAGCCCCATGAGGGAGCCCCAGCGGATGCTAACGACCCTCCCTTGGAGGCCTTCACGTAACAGCAGCCCTAGAGAAGACATCCGGCGACCCTGAGTGAGAATCACTTGTATTCCCGATCCGCAGAAACTGCATTGCCTACATATTCATTGTTTTCAGCTGTTAAGTTCTGAGTAATTTGTCATTCTGCCAAAGAGAACAAAGACACGACTGAGGAAAAAGGAAATTTTAGCCATCTAGTTTCGAGTAGTTTGGTCCTTTGAGCAAGGGGCTTCCACTGGAGATAGAGCCAGGAGGCTGACCTACGGCCACGAAACAGTCCCCTTCCCCCACCTCCCTGTCCAAATCACCCACTGCCCAGCAGCCTCTAGGTCCAAATGAGAGGATGAGCTGACCACATGGCGTTTAGCTATTTCCAGATTCCAGAACAGGGATTTTTCAGGGCTGTTTAATAAATGACTTCTGATTATGCTCTGGCTTCCTGCAGCGGCCTGGCTACTGGCAGAGTGCGTGCTGATTGTGTGGACCCGGAGTACATGTGGCCTTTCTGATGACAGCTCCTTCAATAGCTCCTTGTGGCAAATTAGCAAGCCAGTTGTCCCTGCTTCCTAGTTAGCGTGGGGTTAGCCTTTTAGGATGAGCTGCCCTCCCTGGGCCCTGCCAAGGATGAGCACTTCCGCTTCTAAACACAAGCAAGACCCTCTGTGCGTGGACATGGGACATAATGGCGTGGTCCTGCTACGTGCCCACTGGCTGCCTTTACTTATTGACACCACTTCTAGACAGCAGGGAGTCTTTGCCGAAATCTCTCTCCCTTGGAGAAGGCCCGGGAATCCTTATACTTTTCCAACTATGAATCACTTCTGAGATTCAGTCTAACCAGTCACCCACCCCGATATCAACTACGAAACAGCACACAAGAGTGAAGAACGAAACCTGCACGGTTTGATGACATCAACTTGCCTCTGCGACATTTGTGCAGTCCTTTATTATTTCTTGGGATAGGAAGCAGAGATGGAAGAGTGTGCTAGATATTTAATACGGGCAAAAGTTCCTGATTTATAATTTGTAAACCAGTGACACAGGAATAGTAAAAAAAAAAAAAAAATTAAAAGAGCTATAATTAAAGACTGCGAGGATTAGAAAACTGCCAATGATTCTTGGAGTGACAGAGGGTGTGCTTAAATATCAAGCCTGGTATTATTACTACACAATGGTGTGTCAATGTGTTAAGGGCTCCAGTTGTTAGTAAATTACCCTTAAATTGCTATTTTATTGTACCCTTGTTTTCAGTTTAATAACATTTACCATAAAAGGGCTTCTCACAAGTGCATTTAAGCAATTTGCTCATGTGAGAAATGGCTGAGAATTAAGTGTGACACAAGGTGTCCTGGTTACAGGAATGTGCTAGAAGGCAGGAATCCTCATCTTATATGGCTCTTACATGGTCCTTACATGGGCCTTACATGGGTCTCACATGGTTAAATGCTCCTTGGAAGAATTTACATTACAAACTCAATGCTAGCCATATCTGGTACTACGGGCTTCTAAGTTTAGTGCAACTCTGCACAGCCCCAAACGGGTGCTAACATCACAGTGCAAGCATTTGGGAGGGTGTGAGCTGACACAGGCAAGCGAAAACCCAGGGAGAGAAATGGCAAGTGAAGGAGGGGTCCCGGGGCACTGTACTTGCCCTGCCGCCCAAGGGACTCGAGCCGGACACAAGAATTCCCATCACTTGATAAAGCTCTGCAAATGACATGGATTAGGTGATTTCTGAGAGACCCGGCTTCCTGGAGTCACGGAGCCCGTCTAGCTACAAGGAGTACAATGTGCAGATACACAGGTTCGAGCAGCTGACAGCTACCCCCTTACCTTCAGGAAGGGCAACTGCTGGCTTCTGGAATGGCCAATCCTCATGCCCTGGCATTCCCACCCTGTGCAGTCTCTGGAGTCCTGCTCTACTCAGAGCAGGTGGATGTGGCCAACACAGTGAGGTGGGGACTTCATATTAGATCACAAAAGGCAGTGACGTGTCCACCTGGACTTCTTGGTTCACCTGCTCTGGGAAAAGATGGCCACACACTGGGAAGATGCTTGGGTATCCTAGACGAGGCCCTGCAAGACCACCCCAGCCTTCTGCGAACAGCCAGAACCAATCTGGAAACTAGACAGTGGGCCATGGTGGAAGTGGCTTCTCTATCTCTGTCATCCTGGTCACTGCCTTGCGAGAGACCTTGAACTAGGCAATCCCAAGTGTGGGAAACCGAGACAGGTGTTTGTTCTTAGGCCAAGCCATTACATTTGGGAGTGATTTGTTGCACAGCAATAATTAACCAATACAAGGAGTTTCATGTTACTTGGTAAAAAATCTACTGAAAAAACGTTCTGCCCCTTGAAGTCAACAGAAAAGGCAGGGATGGAGGTAGTGGACCCATAAACCACTAGGAGCATGCAAACAGGAGGCCATCAGGTGCTGGGCATTCACAGGCACTGGACCATGCTCCAAGGGCCTGTGAATGCCCAGCACCTGATGGTATTAGAGCTATTTGGTGCCAGCAGATAGCACTCATAACTATGTTGCCACCTCACAGACATGTGGGCTGTCCACCCGCACCCAGGTTCTATTATAGCAGGATGCTTCATGAGGGTTCTTTACTTCCTGAAGGACTAAGGTGAGCTGAGAACTCATCCTGAGATCTCAGCCACATGCTCAAGTTAGGGTTGGGGTTCGTGCAGGCAAGACAACCCACTCGCAGACAGCACATAGAACACACCTGCTGGCCTGGGAACATGTGGACAACTGCCGCGTGGGGATTTCCAGCCCAGACCCCTCCTCCTCCAAGCTCCAGATGCCCACAGTCAACTGCACCCTGTCCCTTACCAGTCGGGAGCTCTCAAAGTCAGCACAGCTGAAGCCCACTCTTCTCTCCTCCTCTCACATGATCTGCTCCTTTACTCCTATGCCTGCAAATCACTTCTCCATCTTTCAGTTGCTTAAGTTCCAATCTTGGTGCATCCATGCCTCCCCTCCCTCTTACCCGTATGTAAGCAAGCAGCCCATCCTGGGGGAGGAGTCTTCATCAGGAATCTGACAACCTTTCACTAGGACTGGGCCTTTCACCCACCACCACTACTCTATTATCAATCCTAACCACCATCTGAAAAGAATGACCTCATGTCACCATGAAATAGGTTGTGATATTCCCCGTATCCAACATTCCAATAGTGTCTCACCTACCATGGCTGCATATGGTTTCAGCAAGGCCCCTAAGGTTCCTGCCCTGGAAGGCTGGGCTCTGGAGTGGTGATGGGACCTTTAAGGGGTAGAGCCTGGTGGGGGATGCTAGGTCAGGGGACACTGCCCTCAGCAGGATTTTGTGTGGTTCTTGTGGGACCCGTTCGTTCCCACTAGAGTCAGCTGATAAAAAAAAAGAGGGAACCTGGCCCCATCTGACTCACCACGTGGTCCCTGCTCACAGGCTCCCACGCCTGTGATCCCAAGCATGACCACAGGTCTCAAGGGACGGGGCCACCCCACATGACTTCTTAAATTCCAAACCAAAGAGACCTCTTTTCAAAGTATCCAGCCTCAGGTCCTTCATGACCGTAACAGGAAATGAACACAAACATCTCATCCCGAGTAAAAGCCAAAGTTCTGACAATATCAACTGAATCCCTCTGGGATCCAGCCCTACCCCCACTGGCCCTTCACTTCCGTCCATCCTGGCTTCCTCTAACATGCTGGGCATCAGGCTTTCGCTCTCGCTCCTGCCTGGAACACCTTCCCCTGCCTCACATACTTAGCATCTCTTGGCTCCATTTTTGCTCAAAGGTCACTTTCCAAACAAGACCTTCTCTATCCACATGATTTAAATTGCCCATCTGCCCTTACACTGCTGCCCCCCACCCTGTTTTGTTTTTTCTACAGCATGTGTCACTCTGAAACCTGCCTCACTTTCCATTTACGTTCCATCTCCCCCAAATGCAGGCCCCATGGGAGTGGTGGACTCCCCATGCCCCTGTGCGAACATTTCCTTACTCATCACATCTTTTTTTTTTTTTTTCCTGTATTTTACGGAAGGGTCTACAGAGTGTTCAGATCGGACTCGTAGTGATTCTTTTGTTTATAGCCTCCCAAGAGCTGGGATTATAGTTGTGAGCCACCATGCCCAGTCTCAATTGCCATCTTGGCGCACCCGGGGGCAGGGCCGGCATAGCAGGCCCGGGGATTGCACGCCGGGCCCCTGCGCCTGCTTGCAGGCGCTGTAATCCACTGAGCTATTTGGCCGGCCCCATCGCCCCTTTTAATGACTGTACAAGGCTGTCCCCTGCATTTCATTTGGTACTATTTTGTACACTCTTGACATCCTCATCTCTGGAGGCCCCATTGCCATCAGAAGCTGTGGTGACGCATGCCCTGTGCGGGCACTTCTTTCTCATCTGATTACGTTAGCTTTCAAGTCCAATAGAAACGGGAACATGGCGAAGAAAATAAAACGATTATCTCAATTTCCAAGGCCTTTATCACACCCCCTTTTTCAATATTCTGCTTAAGATGGAAAATTTTGCTAGAAATCAAAAGCATAACGGGTGCTTATCCTGATTGTAACTGACACCAATTATAGCAATCTTCGAGTAAAAGATCTGAAAGACTGGGACGACAGAAGCAAATGTATTTAATACAACGCTTTACAAACATCTGTTGAAGAAGGAAAGAAAACCAAGCCCAATTTTTTGGCACTAAGTGATTACTGTCTTAATAAGACCTCACAGGCCTGGGTCTCCTAAACTCATGAATTAAGATGAAAAAGTCATTACTTTTCATCAACAGAGGAGACACATATTTGTGAGCCACATCCGACTAGGTATTTATACCAAACTCTCTCCGAGGAAAGGCTGTGCATATTCCACACACAGGAGGTTTTCCACTCAGCAGTCATGCTCCGGGGCCACCACCACCAAAACCCGGAACACTACAATAGTCCTTTAAAATAATTACTTAGCAGTCCATGTGCTCACCTTGTAGAGGAGAAAACCGCGCTCCACAGTGCTAAGATTTCAGACTTACTCCATGAGAAGCGCCAGAAACAAGAACCCCAGCCGAAGCACCCGGTGGCCTCACTTTAGTATCATGTGTTAATGAGGAACTCCAAGGCCCACATCCTTCCCAGATGTCCAGGCAGGGCCAAGAGCAAGCGCCTTCGGAGAGCTACACAGTGATCCAATCACAGAAGAATAGCCCATGTTCTGCCCACTGGCAACCACGTGACAGCTACTCTACTGATAGATCTACGAACCTCAGCAGGTCTGCGAAGGCTCAGAAGGAACAAGTTCATTCCACCCCTGACCCCAGGGAGCCATTCTGTATCTTTAAATAATTCTAGACTGTCAAGTCACTGGGCCCCACACTTTCTAAAATAAATTAGGAAGTTGCTCAACAACTTATAGACAAATATCCCATCTTGAGAGCTGGGAATCCAAAGTCTACGTGTGAATGTAAGAGCCAAGTGTGGTATTGTGCAACTGTAAGTACTGTCACCAAGGAACAGCACATACATATTTCCAAAATATGCATATGCTGATAGTTAGATTTATGCATCACTCACTTAGGTATGAACCGGAAATAATTACATTTGTTACTCCATGTTATGCTACGCAGGAGAGGCTGAAATGATTTTGTTGAGGCAGGACATTCAAATCCTAGGTCACACATTAACCAGTGCTATATTTGAAAAGAAAGGCCTGGCTTACTACAAGGGCAGAGTTAGGTGACCCTGGAACACATCCAGCCACCCTCAGGCACAGCCCTGTAGAGGGAGTTAGAGGCTCAGCTCCGTGGGTCTCTGCTGGAGCCAAGGGCAGGCTCTGAGGACTTAGGCAGAGATAGGCGGTAAACGGGACTCATTTCTCCTGTTTCTGGGGCAGTGAGCTTGTGTTCGTTCAGGCTAGTATGTCTGTCAAGGAGATCGAAGTAGGATTTTTCAGGCCTTTTGGGTAAGGAAAGTTCCTAATGCTGAAGTCCTCAGAGCCCTGGGTAACAAGGACAACAGAGAGAACAATGGGGTTCTCTAATTAGGAATGAGGACATCTGAAGCCCTCCCATCCTTCCCAGCACCTTGCTGTGAAATTAAGACCACCACTGGCCCAGAGATACAGCTCAGCAGGCATAAGCGCTTGCCTGGCAAGTGCAAGGTCATGAGTTCAATCCCCGGCACCAAAAATAAAAAATAAAAAAAGAAGCCCCCCAAGGTCAGTGGCTGACTGGAAGCAGAGGACTGACCAGATGAGGACCTCTGCAGACAGATGATTTAGCAGCAATGCCACATTAGACAAAAAGGCAGTGTTTTAATCTAGCTTGACATCATCGTCTTCAGAGGCAGGGGACACTTATTCATCAGATCCTCATCTACGGGCCCTCCCAGGTACGTGCTGTCGGGAGTCCTTCCCAGTGGGGTGTGAAGCGTCATAGCCCTAGGAAAAGCCTTTTATCCATGGACACATTTTATACTCATACAAATAACTTAAGGAGAATCAGATCAAGAGAGGTAGAGAAATACCTTGAGAAGGCCCTCCTTTCTAAAATCAGAAATTGGTTTAAGAGCCAAGAGTCAGAATCCATTTTCTAAAGAACCTCAAGAACCCTAAAAGATTTCCAGCTAATACCCAACACATTAATTAGCAAAACAAACAAACAAAATCAGGGCCTGGGAGATAGCTCAGTAGAATAAGCACTTGCCTGGCAAATGCAAGAGTCTGAATTCAATCCTTGGTTCCGCCAAAACAAACAAACAAAATCCACAAGACTTTCACCCATTATCCTGATACCAGTGGAGACCTAGACTTTGGCTGTTTAAATCTCAAAAGAGGGGATCATTACCTGCCACAAAGCACATGCCTGTGGACAGAGCCTGTGCACCCTATGTCCAAACCTCCTCCCTCCTGCATGGCCACCATCCCTGACATAGTTAAAGAACCCACCTTGCTCCCCATCCTGCTTTTCCACTGTGGCCCTCCTGGCCTTCTCTCTGTCTACCACAGTCAGCTCACTGACTCAAGCACCACTCGGCTGGCTCCCTCCCTCCCTTCTTTCCTCCCTCCCTCCCCCCCACCTCTCTCTGGTACTTGTTTCTAAGAAATGCAGAAGTTTCAGGTGTTCTAAGTGACCTGGAGAAAGGAAAAGAACCACAGCAAAGCAAAGCGAATCAGACCACAGACTCCAGCTATATCCCCTGGCTTGGACTCCCAGCTCTCGCAAGGAGGCGTCTGCGCACCCAGGCGGGTCCCCGAGCCACTCTCAGCTTCAGCTCTCTCACCTGGGAGCACTCACAAGATGGTTATGCTGTCTGGATTATTTAATCTCTGCAAAACCTGGACCCTTCCTCTGGCCTCTCGTGAGTGCCATATGCTTGTGAGCTGTTGTCACCATCATCCCTGGGACAGAATCATATCTGAGGGACAGGAATGGCAGGGAGGAGACCCCTGCGGCCTAAGACACTAGCTCACACAGACACTGGTTTACACGGCTGGCACCTCAGGAACTGGTCAGAACTGCAACGCTGTGCCCCTGCCTAGAGCTACTCATCCCCAAGTCCTCCAGGTGACCCAGACCCAGGCTTCAGGTTGGGAACCAAAGGCAGGCGGAACTAAGAACCCTGGCCTCCAGGGTCAGCCCAGGTTGATCAGGGAGTAAGAAAGGTGTGCAACCAGATGGGAAGATAGATCTCTTCCCAGGAGAAAGGCTGGGAGGCCAGGACGCTTTATCAGAGGAAGTTGTTGGGTTTAAAGCAATTAACAGGTGAGGTAAGTATCCTAATATTTCGGGCGGGGGGCAGGGCTGATCCCTAAGGGTTTTTGGCTCATAGCAATCTAGTTGGGGGAAGGGCTGATAGCCACCCTTCAGCCCATTTGGGTTTTAAGAATGACATGAAGGACCACACATAGAGGTTGCTGAGGAAGCCCGGGCGGCTCCCATTTTCTGCGTTGTGTGAGCTGGGCCTGCAGGTGGCCGAGGGCGCCCTGGACCTCGGAGCTAGGGCGTTACCTAAAAGCAGGTGCTTCCAGGGCTGTGGTATAGAAGCGTCCACTCGCTGGTCTAACGACGAGCCAGGGGACGTGCGGCAACAGGAGTGAGATTCTCTTGCTCAGAGGACCACAGTATTTTGCTGAGTTTAGTGGGGGAGGACACAGGCGCCGATCGCATTACAGCTGAGCCAGATGTTAGGTGAAAAACCGCGTGTGTTGCTGGAATTATCACATAAGAGACTGCTCCATCTCCTCCCTCTCCACTTCGTCCTCCTCCTCTGCTCCCCTCCTCTGGTGTCCGCTGGGCATAGCGCATCACTATTGGGCATCTGCCTGGGCATTGTGATGTCACGGGGTCCCCTACAAAGTGACCCTGACAAGGGACAAGCACCAGCCCTGTGTAGGGAGATCTCATGATACCACGCTGCGTCTCTTTGCCTCACGGCATCTCCTCCATCCACTCCAAGGTTGCGTCTCAGACGTCTCCTCCACTTCTCACCCCTTTGCTCCACACCAGCACAGTACTGAGGGGAGACTGAGGCACGGAGGAACTTGCCTAAGAGCAAGCACCAGTGCCCTGGCCCCGACGTGAATGGTGCCAGGCTCCTGCTCTCTCGGGAACTCGAGCACAAGGGACCTGGCTGCCTTTTATGGGAAGTTTCCATGCACCTTCTGTTCCTAACGCGACCACAAGCACCGCCGGTCCACGTGCTCTGGTGGCCCCAGCGGACTCTGTGTCACAGACTTAGTAAGGTGCCCCATTTAGGGCCATGAGTACAACGGCTCTGTGTGGCAAATGCACTAACTGAATTCTAGATATTCATCTGCGGGTGGCTTTTTTGTGTGCCTGTTTTTATTTTAACCACAGCTAACGAGGCAGAGCTTTAGACATCGAGAAATCTAATTGGTGATTCTTTAAGCGAAGTCAGCAGGGTACCACACACACCCTTGTGGGTCCTCCCCGAGATGCTGAGGACATTAAAAGTTGACAGTTTGGGGCCAGGAAGATGTTCTCATAAATACCCTGGATGTGTGTGTGTGTGGGGGGGTGCCCCTTTTGTAGTTTTTGTTTTTATTTTGCAAGGTGATGTTTAACTGTGGAGGAAATGGAAGATAAACTAAAAAAATTAAAAAAAAAAAATGGAGAACTGGCTGAGTTCTTGGCTTGAAGCTCTAACCCAGGCAGGCCTCTGGGGAAAGGAAGCAGGCCCTGGAGCAGGACAGGAGGGTGAAGAAGACGTATAACCTTCAGCACAGGGCCTGCCTTGCTGATCACAGAGAAGATTCCAGTACCAATTGCAGCTCCAGAAAGCACACTGATCAGAAGGCCATGCTCACTTATAAAGTAACTGGTGGGCTGGCACTGTGAGCCACCAGCAGCCACCAAAGGGACTCGGTGTCTAAGGCCGACACCAGTACCTTTCAACCAGGTAGTAAATAAAATCAAATCTCATTGTGAAAGAGCCCTGACCACCCCCCATGTGGCTTGTCTCTCTCCCTCCTCATGTGACTGGCCTCCCAATTTAGCGCGTAACCAACCTCCAGTGACCTGTAATAACACTATTCCCAAATTAGAGCTCTCGATTTGACTTGGCCTGAGTCCCTCCCTCAAAGCAAAATAAAGCATCCGTTTCCCTTTTTTCACATTCATAATACTCTCCTTTTTGAGTTGCCAACTCAAACCCTGCTCTGGTCAGATTGAGCCCTCCCTCTGGGTTTTTTTTTCTTCCTAGTTAGCCAAAGAGCCTGATGGAAAAACACCAAGAGACAAAAACAAAAACAAAATCCGAAGCAAATTCCAAGTAAGTTACATTCAGCTGGAAAAGCTATGATTCACATGCAAATAAAAATCTCCCTCAATTCACTGGGATATGACGCAAGCCTCTGGCTTCAACATAAAAAAGGCAGGATGAAATCACTCACAATTAAACTCACCCTGGAATACTGGAATTCTCTGGCTAGGCCTTCCCAATGAATGATAAGAAAACCCCCAGCTGTCACAGGAGGAGGCTAATTGAGTGGGAGCCCAGGATATCCCCACCTCGGCTGACAGCCACCCCAGAAATGCCCAGCGTGCTCTACCTGGCCACGTCCTCCCCTGAATGGGCATAACCAGCTGGGAAACGGGGCTCAGATCTGGGGAGCACCCACTTCGGGCAGATGCGAGGGCTGTGCTAGGATGCTAGAGCTGGGCAGTCTTCCTGGGGAGCTACCGACTGCACCCTCTGTCACTGTAAGCCCGTGTACAGCTCCCCTCCCACCTGGCCTCTCTTCCCTCAGGGGACTAGGCTGACCCAGGCCCACCATCCTTCCTCCTAACCTCCCCATGTGTGCATACCCTGTCTGCCTGAGAGCCACAGAGTCTGAGAATGGAAGCGTCCTCCCTGGACTGCTGTAAGTATCCTCTGATTTCTTCCTAATGGTCCCCAGGCAGGGCTCCCAGCCACAGAGAGCCCTTCCACCATGAAAAAGAGCTGAGGTCATCGAAGCCACAACAGACTTCTGGGCAACTTCAAGAATAAATCTACAGGAGGGCGGGGGAGATGGCTCAGTGGAATAAGCGCTTCCCTGGCCAGCGCAAGGGCCGGAGTTCAATCCCCAGTTCCGCCGATTAAAAAAAAAAGAATAAATCTACAAACAAATACTCCTGTGCCAATGTCCACAGTAGCAAGGAGAAAACAACCCAGCTATCCACAGATACTGGAGCAGTCAGAGCCTTATCAAGGAAGGAATTCGGACACAGCTACCGAGATTTCAGCTTCAAGGACTGCCAGGTGAGCCGGATGCAAGTGGGGTCCCCTGCTGGTGTGGGTGTGGTAACCAAACCCAAGGACAGAAAGCAGAGTGGGGTACACTTGGGCTGGGTAGGGGTAGGGGCTCCCTGCTATGATACAGTTCTGCTTGGGCTGGACTTCTGTCACAGAATTGTACCCTCCAAATGGCTAAGTGGTTACCTGCATACTCACATTTTAGATGATGTGTATTTTACCACAATCAAAAGGACAAAGGGAATTAACAACTGGGACCTGCTCTTACTGAGAAGTTTTTTCACGTCAAAAGAAATTACCAAC
>NDGN011496658.1:271-24749 GCA_002564285.1 Tympanoctomys barrerae
CAAGATGTTCTGCTCCTGGACTAGCTGGGTGGTTCTGTCCCTTATACTCTCTGCAGGGATTGCTGCTGCAGGGTATCACCCTAGGCCTGTATGCCAGGCCTGAGCAAAGTCTGGAGGGCACAAGGTGGAGTAGTGGGGAGAGGCAGCTCTCCCACACAGTCACCTGGCCTGGACTAGGACTGGAGCTGGAGGTTCCCGGAACACGACAGAAATTCCTACTCTGTGGACGGGTTGTGGTGGGGGGTACTATGAATTGATGAGGGGGTGTCCCAAGAGGGTGAAAGAGGGTGTCATTCAAGCTGTGCCTGGGCTTGGACCAGTGGCTGGCACCGGGTAGCTGGAAGCTCTTCGACACAGTCACCGGTCCTGGGCTAGGAATGGATATGGGGTTCCTGGAACAGGACAGAAATTCCTACTCGGCGCACAGGGTAGGGGAGGTGCTGTGGAGTGCTGGGGGGCATCACAAAGGGGTGGAAGAGGGTCTCACCCATGCTGCACCTGGGCTGGACCCAGTAGGTCCTGCCTGCGCAGGTAGCCGAAAGATCTCCCACACACTCACCGGGCCTGGACTAGGACTGGGTCTTGCACCTAAGGTTTTGGTGGGGGCATCTACACATAAACCAAAATGCACAAAGACATTTCTCACCTTCTTTTTTCCCAACCCTAGTCCTAAAAAAGTTGTAGCAGGAGATGGGCAGAAAAACAAGAAAAATGAGACTAGCGTATAGCACTCTGTCCCCACTACAGGGTTTTGGATGAATTGGAAGCAAAGTAACATTTTTGAAAATGTGTAAGTTTTATGTAAACTGGTCTGAAACTGTAAAATACTATTTTATATCTAAAAGTGACCAGAAAGGTAGTGTATTTATTTGCCTTAAGGATTTACAGATGGAGTATGCTAGTTATTATAACCTGACAAATTCAATAATTGATTCAATAATTGGTTGAATATACCAATTATTGAATTGGTTGCTACCAATTCAATAGGTTTTATTTATTTATTTGTTTATTTATAAATACGTAAATAAAACAAAGTGATAATAATGGTAAGAGACTGTTCTAAAAAAACAAAGTAACAACTATAATGGAAGATATTTACAAGCTGTAAATCTATCACAAAAATGTCAATAATTATAATTTCTTCCCAACCGACCCACTGCTGTTGCTCACTAAAGCTCAGGAGTGCTCTGCAGCTAGCGTCGGGAATCTTAACCATCTCAGTTTTCCTAATTACCTCAGAAGCTTTCAGTTATGAAGATTCCCAGGTTAGCTTGCTTTAATTCTACATAAATTCTCAATTAGTTGGACACCTGTACGTGGTCGATACTTGTATTTTAAACTTCTATTTGGTCTAAATGATTAATATTAGTCTTACAGAACTGTTATTTCTAGTGAATTTAGTAAGAAAAAGTGAGCTGCATAACTTTAAAAATGCAAACAAGAAGGCACACAGCTTGTATCTAATTGGAATGATTTCCCTTTGGGTAACTACAAATAGGCAAATGTTTTGGTTTATCACATAAAACATCATCATACTTAATATCTTGTCTATAAAAACAGCTTAGTAATGAGTTACATCTCAAAATAACTGACATTAATAAATTAAAATGAAGGGTACAATTCATTTAAGGAAGAGTTCCATTCTTTTGGCTTCTATATGGTTTATATTTACTCTGTCTCCAATGCTTATCCCCGTACTTTGTCATTCTGATAATTTTCCATTTGTAGCTGCAATATTTTCTCAATAGCTGACAGATTATTACCTTTCTTGTTAAAGATTTGAAGTTTCCAGAAATGAGAACTGCAGACTATGTTTCCCGTCACTTTTATGAGATTGAAGGACATTTTGTCCATAAACATATTTCTATAATGATGCAATTCTTCTGCTTTTCTTATTCTGTCTTGCCTATTTATCGCTGTACTTTTTAGGTAGGTATGGAACAGAGACCCTATTCTATGGGACAAAGGAGAGGCAGAGACTATAGCAAAAGTGTAGATGTTTTATTGCTTTTTTTATGGTATTACTGTCCGTATGCTTAAAATTTTTAATAACTCGGATTTCATTGATATGTTCTCTTCTACTTGCTTTTAATAACCAATTTCCTTGCTTTTATTTTCCTGGTACCAAGATCCACCTAAAATCCCCAAAAGGAATTATAGTAGCTCCATTGCACATTTAAGCTCTCAAAGGATGCTCACAGTGAAAAGCAACGGAACTTAGAAGTCAGTATACATAAGGAAATTTGTGACTACTACGAATAATTCCTACATCTGGCTTGTTATTTTACTAACTTTCCATTTCCTTTCAGGTGGTATCAGTAAGTCTAAATTGAATGAAATGACTGGAAATGTCAAAATACTATAAAGGGGTAGCAACTCTTCTATACCTCCTTCATAGAACACAAAAGTTTCCCTTGCTCAATTACAGACTATAAAACAATGACTAGAAACCACATCAATATTAGAAGTTTCTCTGCATGTGGAAGATATAATTTATCCACATTGCCTTCCTTATACTAAAAATACAATTAAAAACAAAACTTTCCTAAATTAAATTGCCTCATCACCGCTCTTCATAAATCAAACCTGTCTATCAACACTAGTTTAGTGGACCCTGGGTCCTATAGCCTACATTATTCGCCAACCTCCCAGGCTGTTCCCCACCACTCGCTGGCAGGAAATCTTAGCTACAGGAATGAAATAGGCAAGGGCTAGAAATCATGATTAAGTTTATTGGAAATATGGACTAAATATGGCACTTTAATTAGCATCAGACAGAAGGATGAATTGCTCTCCAGCAAAGCACAAACTGTTGAAGCAATAAAATTTAGAAAACGTGTCTGAGCCATGATTCTCAATGATTATGAGAACATGGACCTTGGTCCTGCTGTGCCAGGAGAGTTAGGGGTGAAAGTGTCGTTCTACAGCAAAGCTGCTGCTGGTCAGTGGTAGGAAGAAATATTTTCAAGATTCTACTTCTGGGAAACAATCATCAATACAATAGTAATTCACTTGAAAGTTAATTCAGTGTCTCTCCTATCCCCACCCCCACTCCCAAAAATACTAGTGCTATTTTAATCAAGTTTCTCTATGGAAAGAAAACCCCCAAACAGTAGCTGGTATATATTTTCTCTCTGATATACAAATATTTGACTTAATTGTATGCTTACATGTTTCCAGCTTTTTATGTGTACAGTGTATTTTAGAAATATAATGAACCACACTAAAAAATCACTATTAAGATAAAAGCTAATTCACTCCAGTGCCAAATATTGAAGTATCAATTATACATAAGAGTTTATAGAAATTATACTAAACAATAAAAAAGTCAGATACAATGAGTCAATATTGCAAGATTTCAGTTTTAGGAATGATCTAATAAAAGCAAAAATATACTACTTAAAATTTCATGAGTGCTTTCCTGGAGCCTTAGAGGGAGCAGGAATGGCCTGCAGATGGGTATGCCGGGTCTTTTCAAAATACATTTCAAACTGAATTGTGGGCACAGCTACATGAATGAAAACTTTATGAAATATCATTTAACTTAAGAAGGGTCAATTCTAATATATATATATATATATATATATATATATATATATATATCTTAACTAACAATGCTTCTGTAGAACGAACCATACACTGAAGGTTTCAGGCCAGTACACGAGTAGGGTAGACTGAATGAACTAATGTAAGTGCTGTTACAGATGAGAAGCTGGTAGAGTATAGATGGGGCAGCAATTTTCCACTCAGGAATATAACTCAAATAATTGAAAACGGGACTCAAAGCAGCTACTTGCACACCACTGTTTACTACAGCATTGCTCTCACTAGCCAAAAGGTAAAAATGATCCAATCATTCATCAACCAAGATGAACTGATAAATACGGCACATGTGTGTGGTATATACATAGAATATTATCTAGTTTTCTAAACGAAGTCTTGATATCTGCTACAAGGTGTAAATGTGCTAAATGAAAGAAGGCAGCCCCAAGCTTATGATTCCTATTACGCAAAATATCCAGAGTAGGTGAATCTATATGGACAGAGAGCAAATTACAGGTAAACAAAAGGTTTGTTCTTGGGAAGTGATGGGTGTGATTCTTAAAGCCAAGCCTCCCATGACTCAAAGAAAAAGGGAAGAAGAACTCAGGTGGAGGAAAAAGCAGGTGAGACCGGCGAGGCTCAGACCTGCAGGACTTCCAGAGGCAGGGTAAGAAGCTTTAACTTGCTTTTTTACAACATCACAATATTCTGTGCAAACCCTAAATCTGAAAGCACAGGACACTTTAAATAAAGATTAAACAGCTGCAAGAAGTTTTCAAAGAGCAGCCTACACAGGAGAGTCAGGCAATTTGCATTTGAATCCCTCAGGCCAGATGGGTTATTTCTATCAAGAGGTTGTGATGTTTACCACATTCAAATCAGTTAAAGAGAACATTTTCTAAATTTAATTAAGCTTGTTCCCAGGATATGAAACATTAAATTGTTAGCAAAGAACAATTCGACCACCTCTGATTACTGGGTGACAGTCATTAACTGGTTCTCTAACTGAAATCTATGCACTGAACTATTCTCACTCATTACGCTGAACTGAGATGGCCACCTGTCCAACCCCACAAAGGCATGCACAGAAACAGAAGAGCCTTCAGGGCACCGCTGCAATCGCTGAAACAGGATCTCACATCGCCTTCTAATGACACATGTGGAAACGTTTTCCTGATATATTTATAAGGAAAAATAACCTATACATTTTACTGTCTAACAGCCGCATACTTGCATGCCGGCTTTTTTGTTTGTACCACACAAGCATTCTGTCCAGTCCTAACTCTAACATTATTACTCAGAAAGGAATACAATGATTCTAACACAGCTTAGAATAAAGCTGGCCAAATAAGAGTTTCGGAATGCAGTATCATGAAATCCCATAACAGGTAAAGCGTATTCCTTTTGAAAAAATCAAGTAGTATTCAACTCGCTTACTGAGGCCTTGAGGCTTCCGCCTGGTCTGTCTGCAGCTTCTCTCCTCCTTCCACCTCCATTGTGCAGTACACAATTCGATTGGGAGCAACTGACTTCAAGCCTTGCACTTCCATGATGACAATCTGAAGAGAAAATGATTGAAAAATAGTAAGTCCAGTGGACAACCGCTACTATACACAGAAATACCAGCAAGAACACTAGCAAGCAGGACCCACTGAAATATTCATATGATATTATTGGCACCATTCTTATGCTTTTATAATCTGATTTTATTTAATAGAAGCTATAGTAAAGAACTACTTTGAGGATGTCTAGGTTCTGAGAAAATATCTCCTGAGAGCTACTCAATAAAAGTAGGTTAAAATCCCTGAATATAAATCATGAAATTAAGTGAACACCAGTTCTTAAAAATTAAAGCAGTCTCCATGAAATAAAGCAGAATCACAGATAAAAATTCAGTGAGTATAATGCAAGGACACATTGAGTTTTTTTTTTTTTTTCAGAACTGGGGATTGAACTCAGGCCCTTGCGCTTGCCAAGGAAGCACTTATACCACTGAGCCATCTCCCCGGCCCTGACACACAGAGATTTATGGAGAAATGGTAGTATTTATTATCATAGGCACTGTTACTATAATATAAGTTCACTTGTATGAATATGTGATATCACAAACTTTCTATATTCACTGATTTGAAACGACTATTACTATTTTTATAAAATAATTTTCTCTATGGCCACTACATACCTTAATAGAAAAACCATGAAAACTATAATTTTCCTCTGAACATTTTAGTAGTAAGGTGCTAAGGAAAAAGTAATGCTTTGGTCCCATTAAACATATGTGCTAATTTAATACAAGACACTGAAAAACGACTGAAATATTCATGGTGCCTTATCTATATAACTCCTGGAGGAATGTAGGAATGCTGACTTTTTTTTAAGCCTGTTTTCCATATTTGTATCAAAAGCTCTCAGCCCTAAAATACTATAAAGGAACAGTTCGAATGGATTTAAAAATAATGCACATTTTCTGTAATTTTGCATAAGAATTTGCATTATGAAATTTTCTAAATCTTATAAAATAGATTCAAAGGTAATTTATATACGTAAATTAGCTTCATTGTTGACATCATAGAAATGAAATCTTGATATCTGCTACAAGATGTAAATGTGCTAATAAAGAAAGCAACCCTAAGATCTTATGGTTCTCTTTACATGAAATACCCAGTAGGAAAATACACCTTATTAGCGTCACTAGACTACATGGGATTCCAATAGGATTCCTGATCCTAAAGGTATGAAAGGAAAAAAAGTCCCCTTAAATTGCTTACAATTCAAATTTATTGTAAAGAGGATTCATGTTTGAAAATCCAAAGATGCATTTTGTTTCATTTTCATCAAATCTACTGAAAATTAATCACTAAAAATGCAAAAGTACAAACTCAGAATGTGTCTCCTTCCTCAACTAGGGCTGTGGGGTTTTGTCACAGTGACACACACGCTGACAAGTATCAGGACTCAGTCAGCATCCTGGTTCTAATCCCACCACTCACAGATTGAGCTGCATCCTAGGTAACTCAGTGGGACACGGTCATTTTAGAAAAAAAAAATTTTAAAATGCAGGAATGGGGAAGCTAGAGATGTAGCCTGTGGTTCAGACTGAAGGCCCTGGCTGAGTTCTATTAAATAACTCAACTCAATACACACACACACACACACACACACACACACACACACACACACACACAGTGAAAATAAACTAAGAGAAGCTGCTCTAGTGCTTAGGGAAATTGGGATGAAGAACTAATAATTGATTAAGGAAGGAAAATGAAGTTGTTAGGCAATTTTAATGACTCCAGATTCTTATTAGTAATGCTGAAATTGGTTACTTTTAGTAAAACCAGAAACTGAGACAAAATATAATATTGTGTCTTGCCTGCCCCACCCCCAAGGTGCACTGAGACAGCAATTGTGACAGGGCATGGTGGTGCGTGCCTGTAATCTATCTTTTGGTAGGCTGAACACAGGCAGATCACTATGAGTCTGGTCTACATAGTGAGACCCTGTAGACCCTGTGATATATATATATATATATATATATATATATTTAAAAAATAATATCAATTTAAAGCCAGCTTCATTTGAATTTAGCACTGTGACTCTAATAAGTTTCCCAACAAATAATAAAGGTTTTCGATGGTCACTAATTAATTAATATTTTCTTTTTAAGAGAGGGTTTCACTATGCAGCTTGGACTGGTCCTGGACTCACTTTGTAATCTAGTCTGGCCTTGAACTTGCAGCAATCCTCCTGCCTGCACCTTCTGAGTGCTGGGATAACAGGCATGAGCTGCCATGCCCAGCTTAATGGCTACTTAATACATGTAAAACAATAGAACTATGTACCACATGGCAGGTCTGCGAACCTTCACAGCACTGGCTCAGGTTTCAAAGCATTGTTACACAGCACCACTTCTGCAATGTATTTAGTAGCCAAAGAACAGAAGAGGTGAAAAGAAATGTCTGCTTGACATGACTTCTGCCACCTCTGCTAGAAGCTATTTTAAGTAGGACCTCTTAAAATATACAACAAATGGCATTCTGCAGCTCAAGACAATACTGCTATTTGTACCAGGTTTTATCCTGCAAAACTGTCATTAAAAATCTATATCTATATCTATATCTATATCTATATCTATATCTATATCTGGGGAGATAGCTCAGTGGTTTAAATGCCTGCCTGGCAAGCACAAGTACCAGGTTCAGTCCCAGGTACTGGACGCCATGCTTGCCCTGGGGGCTCACCATGCAGGCTACCAAACTGAGCATGGCAGTGTATGCCTGTAATCCCAGCATTGAGAAGACTGAGACAGAAGGATCACTATGAGTCTAAGCTGTGTCGCGAGATCCTGTACCAAATTAATAAACAGTGATACATAAAACATAAATTTACCAATCCAATTAGCAAATAAGCAAAGCTAGTTTCAGTCCCTAGTGAAAAGACAACAAGAATTCCATAGACTATCAGCTGACTTAATTTTAAGGATTGTCTCAATCAATTCACAGCAAAATTCACAGCAAAATTGAAAACTGAACCATGTAGAGTAAAATGGATTTATGACACATTTTCTCAAAGTTTGTGGCTGATGTAAGAGAGATAAAATAGACAGAAGTGTCTTAGAATAAAAAAGAAGAAAGGCACTAGATAACCCACACTGAGAAATATAGGGGCTCGCACCACTGACATGTATGGTATCTGAGAAAATGATGCAGAGTGATGCGTTGAAATTGGAAACTATGTCTCGTCAGGTAGAGCAGTCAAAGGGCCTGGTCAATTGACCTTTCTTTCTAAGGTCAATGATGAAATTCAGTGTGACAATCCAACTATATTCACGGTACGGCCTTTCTATATAGCATACAGACTTGTAACTTTATAGGTGAACGTAGTTTTCTAGATTGATTTGTGTCTCATCTGAACATATCACTATACAACTTATTTGAGGAATTCGGTTATGTTTGCTTCATGTTTTTTTTCTAAAGGTTTTACGATTGGAAAGACTTATCCTGTATGTCTCACCGGTGGTTTTTTATATCTTAAAAGTCACTAGTATATATTTGTTGAGGACTGTGGAGATGGCTCAGTGGTCTAAGTGCCTGCCTAGGCAAGCACAAGGATCCCGGTTTGATTCACAGTACTCAGGCTGTGCCAGCCCCACCCCTAGGTACACTGAGCTGGCCACCAAGACCAGCTGTGGTAGTGCACACCTATAATTCCAACACTGGGGAGGCTGAAAACATGAGGATCACTATGAGTCTGAGCTCTGTGTGAGACCCTGTACCAAATACATTAAGAAAAAAAAAATTTGTTGAGTGAACTGTGTGCCAGGCCTGCGTTAGGTGCACGCCATGCCTCAGTTAACAAATGGGGGGAAGGGGGCTGAGACTCAGTTCACATACTGGCAGAGAAAGCCAGATAACCGCAAACACAATAAATAGCCGAACTCTGTGCTACACAGGAAGTACCGTACCGAAAGCTGAGATCAGTTAAGTCCACAAGGGATGGTGAGAGGAGGAAGGGGTGGGTTGTGGCAGCAGTTTTAATGAAGATAACATCTGCACATTTTTTTCCATCTGCATCTTATTCCCTAGACTTGGGATTTGGTTCTTACTGAAGAACTCTTATCCACTGAACCAGTTCTAACTAATGAAATGTTAGGGTTACTAATTGTCCACTTTTCTTAGACAGCTTGGCTGACCTTGCATGCCCAGAGGTGACAGCAGAGTAGTTCACTCTCTCAGGAGTTCTGCAGCTACACACTAGGTAGTCATCAGTTCATATGATTTCATTTTGTCACTGGACACTAACTTCTACACAAAACACCATGAGTCCCCAAGAACATACTGTGAGCACCCAGGTCCATGTTACTTAGAATACAGCAATAGAGGCTGTCCAAACAGCTTCATAGATATGCACGCTTGTCAGGCCATGCTAAGGTAAATGTTAGCTTATATTCTTCTAACACCATTAAGCTGTTAACTGAACAGTGTTCCCTTATATACTAAGAGGAAATCACAGAATAATAAGTCACAAATTTGCTTAAACATTAACTTAACAGCCTAATTTCATTTTTTATAAAGGAAAGCAATTCCTAAGGAGTTATAATTGAGGAAGACTTTAGAAAAATAAAAAAGAGAAAATGAGGGCTGGGGAGATAGCTCAGTGGCCTAAGCACCTGCCTGGCAAGTGCAAGTACTCAGGTTTGGTCTCTGGCATTGTATGCCGGCTCCAGAATTCTGAGCTCGACATGCAGGCTACCAAAACTGGGAGTGGCGGTGCACACCTGTAATCTCAGTGTTGGGAGGCTGAGATAGGAGGATCATTATGAGACCAAGCTATACAGTAACACCCTATACCAAGTAATTAAATAATTATTTAAAAATTATATAAAAAAGAAAACAATGTTTCTAAATCTTTCAATATATAATGAAAGGTTTATGTATAGTAAAAATTACATGCATTATTAATATATAATATTAATATACAATTCTATGTAATAATATGCAATTTATTTTCTCATCAATGCTAAGTTCTTGTTAGAATACTATAATTGAATGAGTAATTTTACTTGGTACAAAATATTTTAAAAATGTTAGAAGTCTTTATATCATCAAAAGAGCTGCAGCAGAAAATAACTAGGAAATCCCACATGTAATATACATTGCAGTGTAAAACTGAACTCCCTTTTATGATGAGGCTGAGGTGACCAAGAAATGCAGTAGCACAGCCACTTGTCAGACACATTAGATAAATACAGAATGGAAGTCTTGGGTGAAAGCCCCATAATTGTGCTCTGACACTAATTTCAAGCTACTAATCTACAAAAAGAGTTTTAGCTTGGGAGTTAGGCTATGAAAGGCACTGCTCATTTCCTCAAGCTTGGAGGTGAATGGAATCGACAGATACCTGCTTTATTTACCACCAAGGAAGCGACGTGGCAATACCTTGTTATCCTGAGATAGAATTAACAAAATATTTAAAACTCTGCCTCTCAAGGATCCAGGGAACAGCAGCACTGGGAGCCAGGAGAGGGAGAAGGAAGAAAGCAGAAGGGAGAAAGGGAGGTGGGGGGAGGGAGGGACAGCACAGAGGGAGAGGGAGGGAAGCAGGGAGGATTGGAGGGAGGGAGGGAAGACAACAATTTAAAGGAGCCCAAGCCTCAGAAAACACTTTAGGAGAGCTCTGAATTTAAACCTGACACTGCTGGTATTTATTTACCGAAAAGAAATGTGTGGAAAGAAAAATGTTGATGTTTAAATCAAGTGAGACCTGACAGGATATTTCTGATGGGTGACATAATCTTTCATGTACCATATATTTCACATAAATTCTTCTTCCTATATATTAAAAATACTTTTGTGTATCTATTGGGATCGTGTGAACTCATGGATATGTTCCTAGGTTACTCTCTCACAGAAATTAAAAAGAAATGGAATGATAAGGCGCATCCAACAAGTAGCTGCGCTAACAAGCATGCCAGTAGTTTCTACCCATTTGTAGAAAGGGATGACACTGATGATTTGGAGGACAATTTTTTTGTGTGGGGGGTACACAATTTTAAATGCCCAGCATTTGTTCTTGTTTTCCACAACGCTGACTATGCCCATAAGGAACCTGGAGCTCCTAGAAGGAACTCTCTGCATCTTGTCACCTACAGTATCGAAAATGGTACATTTATTTGATTTACTTGATTTAATTCTAGAAAGATGGCCTCATAGCTGAAATAACTTAGAAATGAGGCAAATAAAAAGTCAGGAGTTTTCAAATTAGAAAGAACACAGTAATATTTTTAAATTCCATTTCCATCAACTGTATTTTGACGTTGGTTTTATTAATGAACTTGCTTAGCTTAGCTGGTACAAATATGTGCTTCAGAATTTTTATTATTTTGGGTTTTTTTATTCTAAAACTGCTTTTATGTTTAAAAGACAATTTGCATTCATTTGTATAAGCAACCTATTTGTCTAGCAAATGAAGAATAATTTAATATCTCCAAAATATATTACCCTGGTTTAAATTCTAAACACTACCCGAAGGCTAGCAGAAATTACAGCGATGACTCACGTACACTGGCAGTGTCCGGCGCAGGAGGAAGCCACTTACCTCCAGGGTGAAGGACAGCACCACGTCTGACTTGGACAGCTGGATGTCACTCTCATCTCCCAGGTCCAAAAATGCAGAGTTCTGTGAACGTTTTAATTTTTGTAATTTAAATTCAGGACCACCTTTCGAGACTGGGAGACTTTCCAAATTGGCCATTAACAAATTCACTGAAGACCTCAACTCTTCTATGTACATACTCTCCATTTCCTTTGCTATGAATTTGGGGAATCTTCTTTCCTTAAAAACAACATTGAAAACAACAATGTTAATCAAGCCATATTTCAAATTTATCATCAAAGATAATATGATGGATATAATGCATTGTCTTACAAGTATGACACTCAATATCTCTAAGTTTTAAAATCTCATCCTTTCAAAATTTTGATGCAATCTGCCAAAGAGAGAGGGAAAGACCCCAAACAGGTATATTCTGTTTTTGTTTTAATGAGCCACTATTATCTTTGAATTGCTTGGAGTAACTGGTCTGTAAGAAAATATTCAGGCTATGTAGTTATGCTAGCTAGAAAAAATAATTTTTAACAATATCTCTTAAATTGTGGAAAAAACAATATCTCTTAACACAGCTGTGATGTTGGGAGGATATGCATTTTATACATAAACATTCGATAAAATGTTATTTTTACTGAATAATGTCATGGACATATTTCTAGAATTAGTTAATTTGCACATCACACAAATGTGCCAAGATCTTTTATGGCCATAATTCTGCAACTTCTTTTATAAGAGGTTTAGAAAAACTTAAGTTTAGAGCAAACGGCAATTTCATGATAACAATGTGTCAAGTGAAAAAGATTAAGAATATTGATCTAGAAGGTTCTATTTTCTTACTGAAATACATGAAAATTGCCACTCAATACTTTTATCTCTGCAATCAGACTTGTGAATCTTTCACTCAATTAAAAGGAAATTCTAAATATTGATATTTGGACACTTCCAAACTGTCTTTACAGAAAATCATACCAGCTAATATTCCTCCAAGTGGAACATCAGCACGGTTTTCCCTTGTTTAACATTTGCCAACCTGACACCTGGAGGTGACGCGACCTCACAACATCAATTCCCGGGGAAGGTGTCACCCTCTGGACACAACGGATGGGGCTGAAACCTGAGAAGGGCTTGCTTTGAAGTGGTAGCCCAATGCTTTAGAAAAGTCCCTGCCTTAAGTTTGCTCCTCTCAGCACTAATCAAGCCTAACCTAAGAAATCCTCATCCCTGGAGAAATCCTCATCCCTGAGACATGCGCGTGGCTCTGTTCAAGCTGGGCTTGGCTGGAGCTTGGCACTGCTTTGTTACTCAGCCCCAGTGTCTCAGGCCACCTGCCCCTGCCCCAATAACATTCACATACTTCTTCTAAAAAAAATCATCTGCATATAATCAACATTAAAACTGCTTTTTCAGAGAGAATATATAAATTAATGAACTTCCCTAAAGATTTTAATACTTCTCTATAGTTAGAAGCAACATCCCAAAATGTTTGCTTTTTCAAGAAAAACACAGTGTTTTCAAAAACGTATTTGAAAAATTAAGTTGCTTTGAAATAATTTTTTATTACATGCATATAGGAGGAAAAAGCCATAAAAACATAGTTTTATATTTTGGGATCAGCTTCCAAAGTTGTCTGTAAAGAATCCAACACTGAGAAAAAATGATGAATGTGATGGCCCTTTCCAACCACAGGGGCAAAGGCTGACCAGAGCGCACTGGGAAAAGGCACTTAGTGCTCCTTACTGCTTGCTATTGATTCCAGAGAGTGAGCCTACACATGACCTCATAGGATTTTTGTCTGGAAAACATACAAATAACAGTTGCCTGGAAAGTAAAAGAACTTGACAGTTACAGTTAAAACTGTCTTATAGGGCTGGGGAGATAGCTCAGTAGAATAAGGGCTTGCCTGGCAAGCGCAAGGGCCTGAGTTCAACACCCCAGTTCTGCCAAAAAACAAAAACAACAACAACAACAACAAAACTGTCTTATATATTAACTATTTTTTGTCTAAACTATAATTCTTAAAAATGCCCCCAAACTCCTACTTTCTGAAATGCTCTTTGAGTTGGCTTAAGTAGTTAACTAGTTTGCTTGCCAATTACATACTGAATAAAATGTTTACTGCGTGTTCACTTTCTATTGATGAAAATCGTTATTTTGTCTTTCAAAAAAATCTTAACAAAACAAAAGAAAATATACATTTGAAAATTCTGAGGCATTATCTTTTCAATTTTCAAAGGTGTTATTTTATAGACAACATAGCATTAGCATAGTTTAAAAGCTCTATTTTTAGCTAAAAACATTTCATTCTCTATCATCTGTCAAAGAGGCGATTGGCAGGCACCACTAACACTGACTATTTAACTAGTATTTTAAAGCTTTTCAGGGAATAGAGTTTACTAGAATTTTAATTTTTTCCTCTGAAAAATAGTTATAACTCTTTTAAAGCCTGGAGTTTTATTAGTAGTATTTCATCATTTTTATTTAGCCTTTTTCTTGGAACCCACAAACCCAACTCTACATCAGACCAGTAAAATATGTGATATTTAATCTTTTTAATTGGAATGAAATCACACATAGGTTTATTTTCTTTTTATTTAACTGTGAATTGGTCCCATAAACCACAGCTCAAATGCTCTTATTCACTTCTCTGCCTAACATGGCACATGATTGGCTCTAAAACATCATATACACTAAGACAATATTTGCTTCATGAAAAGGTAACCATTATTTTAACTAAGTGACTTTGCAAATACTCTTAATGTAGGTCTGTCACCACATCTTAGATGATATCTAAAGCTCGTATCACTGGTGTTATGGTTTGTGTCTAGTTGTCCCCCAAAGCCTCAGGCAGCCATGGGGCAGTCTTCTCGCGTTTGTGACTAGCTCATGATCCATGGGACTTTGGGTGTGGGGACTACACCCAGCCTGGGACATGAAGCCTGAATGGAACAGAAGGGGGACAGACTTGTTCTCTGCAGCCATTGTTGCCACTACTTCTCCTTTTGTTCTTGCTGTGTTGCTGTTTTCCACCACCATGAACTGCTGCTTTCTGGCATGTGCCAGTCTGCTTTGGAGCCAGCTGAGTATGGACTGAAACATCTATTAAATGTGAGCTAAATAAAGCTTTCCTTCCTTCATTCTGGGTGTCGGGTATTTGTCCCAGCAACAAGAGAAGAGTAACTGAGACGACTGGACAGGTTTTGCAAGTTCACCTCTCCTTGAATGGAGCAGAGTAGAAGCTAAAGAATACTAACAATGGTTAGATTCTGGAAATACGCAAAATAGAGGCAAAAGGACTTCTGGATGAATTTTGCATGAAGGATGAAAAAAGAAGCCAAATATGATACAAAATTCTTCAGTCTGCATAAATGATAGACAGTGTTGCCAAGAAGTGGCCTGTCTGGTCAGCTGGAAAAGGTTTTTCTTTTTTTTTTAATTAATATATGCTTATGGTACATAATGATTATAACTATCATGGGGAGTTAGTACATGGACATACTGCATCTTAATTCTTTTGGCTTCTTTTTTGTTTGTTTTTTCACCCCCTAGCATTCCCCTCTCCCTCACTGCTCCTTTCAACTCTTGGTCCCCTGCCTATCTGCAAAGGTTCTATCTGCATCATTTGTCCCCTTCAATTCTTTAATCCAAACCCCTTTACATTGCCCCTTCCCTTTCCCTCCTTTTCTTGTTCCCCATTCATTTGAAAAAGATCTCTCTATCTACTCTGGGTAAAATTCTGACCCTACTGATCTATTTTCTAAATAGCAATGATCCCCTTTAATAATTTAAGGTCACCGGGGACATATTTATTGCTTATCATGGGGCTCTTACAAACAAAATATAAATTCTAGGAAGGCATGTGGTAATATTTTTGTCTTGTTTCGTCGCAGGGCAAGCACACCTGTCTGGACGTATCCCAAGCACCTAAGACAGTACCTGCCTATACTAGTAGGTGTTTGCTAATCAACATTCAGCTAATTTATAGAAAGAAAAAAACAAGGCTGAGAAGCATTAAATAACTTGCTTACCTTAGTTACAGGAAGTAATAATCATGGGCATAGCCATAGGTGTTTCCAACACTTAATATTTTTCCCATTTCTAATTATTCCTTCGCTACCATCCTAAATCCAGTACCTGTATCTTTTTTGTAGGGGGAGGGCACCAGGGCCTTTGTGCTGCCCCCCCCCCACTATTTTGAGAGAACGTTTAGCTAAGTCACCAAGTTGCCCAAGGCAGGCTGCACGTGCAACCTTCCTGGCTCACTGCAGTGCCAGGCCACAGGAGTGCGCCTGCACACCTCATTACATTCCTATTCTTGGACAGAGATTTCTGCCTGGGGCTTGGCTATTGTTATAATGCATTCTTTTGTGAAGTTTGGAAGGCACTGTTATTGATCATCAAAATTTTAACTATTAGTCAACCACAGTTGTGGATTTATCAGACTGAAGAGGTCCTAGGAGGTAAGAGAGTGAGCTTAGATTCTGGAGTCAGGGTCAGAATTTGAGGCCTAGTTTGGTCATCTATTACTTATGTGATCGTAAGCACATCACTGGCCTGGGCCTCGATCTCCCTGTCTGTAAACTTTATATCATCTGTCCTTGTGGGTTCACTGCATGAAGGGACATAACAGAACAAGGGGAGTAACTGTAATTAGCTGTGAATGTATTTTATTAAAATGGCTTTGATTTGGTGAAACTAAACAGAAAAACAAATAGGCTGCAATGTCAATATTTTACTGAATTGCATCTTATTTTTAAAACTATTTTTACCCCCTTCCAACACCATCTGCTTCATCTCTTTCTCCCCACCTGTTCCACTATCAATATCTCTGATGAAATCACTGTGGCCGCCCAAGGAGAAGGCTTTGTTGTTCCCAGCTGACCCTTTCTTCTGACCAGGACTTATGAAAGCCAGCACTTTCCTCTTTGGATGTGAAGCTTTTCCTCTGGTCTGTTGCCATCCATAATATTGCTTAAAGCATCACATGTTCATCCAAGTCCTTGGGACCTAAGTCTCCTTTACAATTATGTGTCCATCTCAGGAAATATCCACTTAAAGAGCAGGAATATGCAAATCTGAGCCCAGGTCCAAGTCCCTCAGCATGCTGTCGGGCACAACTCTCCGCTTCTCTCTCAGCCTCAAGCCTTCAGGAAAACTAAACATTCCTCTTGCCAAGTTAGGTAGAGACTAGTGTTGCAGCTGCAGCATGTTCTCTCTAAGGGTTCTAATAGCTACTTGATTTCTACTCCATGAATTCCACATAAGATGACCGAGGATGATTCAGTGCCTCTAAATAGAGGACAGGAATGAGGCATGAAGCGCCTTCTGCTTTTTGTGTTTGATCATAACCCATGACCAGAGGAAAAAAAATTCTAATAAGGATTATGCTGTTAGTTGGTACTATTTCTAAGTACTGTGTTGAATTATTCTGGAACATAATATGATTTGCCAAAAAAGATTTCTCCCTGATGATAATGTACTTAGTGATACATTAAACCTATCTGAGATCTACCAGAGCAATTAGAGAAATTCACACACTGCTTAAAGAATAATTCATAAAGAGCAGCAGTGAATCATGGTGACACGTCAGTAATCCCAGCACTCAGGAAGTTGAGGTAGAAGGATTACGAATTTTAGGCCAGCCTGGGTTACACAGTGAGTTCAAAGTCAGCCTCATCTATACAGTAAAAACTTGTTTAAAATAAACACATAAACATTTCACATGGTAAGACAGATATTCAAAACGGATTGTATATTTCACCTAGGCAAAATGCATATTCAAGTATTTAGGTTTATGAAGCATATCTATACAGTCGAAAAGGATAAATGTAGGATATCTTTACCTGTACGAAACATGCTTTACAATATGTCAATGAAAATAATTTACCTTTGCCATTTTCTCTGCCAATTGTAGCCGACCATCAAGCTCCCTTCTGATCTGGGCTGCTTGTTCATCTGCATTATCCAGCTTAAAAATAAAACAGAAATTATATACATACATACATATACAAGCATACACATATATACACACATATATGCATGCTACTCTCTAACATCATGACATATAAACTCAAAAACATTAATAAACATTCTCAGGAATACAGAAAACACTTCAACAGCTTTGGCAGTCCAATTAAATTACTATTTCATTGGGTTCTGTTAAGACAAATGTTAATAAATCTCTAAGATTCAATTCATCGGTCTACTAAGAATCTAACTATAATAATAACTTTTAAAATGTATTTGGTACAGGGTCTCACCACGCAGCTCCAACTTGTAGTGATCCTCCTGTTTTCGGCCTCCCCAGCGTCAGGATTACAGGTGTGCATCACCACACACTGTAACATGTGGCCAGCTCAGCCCGCCTGGGGGCAGGGCCAGCACAATATTTGGCGCTGAGGATCGAACCCTGGTCCCTGCGCTTGTCTAAGCAGGTGTTCAGTCCACTGATCTATCTCGCTGGCCCGCTGTGCTAAGTTTACTCACAACAACTCTAAACCAAGAAGTCCTTGCTCCCTTGAGTTTACAAATCATCATCAAGTTTATTCAAACTGTTATTCTCTCTTCAGTAGGTCAGTCTTCAACAATTCCATATAGATAATCTTTTTTTTTTCAGTCTTTCAAAATCCCGTTGTGCATTTTTCAGTGAGATAGAGTAATGTTTTCCATCATTATGTGCACCTTCATTCTTACAGTAAGTTTGTACTGGTACTGAACTATTAAAGTATTATTTAAACTGAATGATGATTTTCTACCATTTCAATCTTCATATATTCTTCATCCTAGTACCATACACTCACACTGCCAGGGATTGACTCCACTCTTTTACAGATGGACACACCACATTACAGCTGCATTCTCTCCTTCTAAGTTTGATAAAACTAAGAAAACTATGCAGTTATCATTTCTTAGAAACTCTCCATTTACATGGAAAATCATTTTTGTTTTCAGTGATATAATCCTTAACTTTTTTATTCCTTTAACTTTTCTCATGATTTCTTTTCTCATACTCTATTTACTGTCTTCTTTTATTTGTTCATTATTTTTTAAATGTGTTAAATTGAAGATATTAAACATTAAATTGCTTTTGACTTTAATTTTTTTCCTTTCCTACTCCAACCATCAAAAAGCCTGGACCACATAATAAACCATGTTTTGGCAGGGGTGCAGGAAGTACTGTGTTAGTATTGAGCACAACATTCAACACCAGGAGAATAAGGCAGCCCCTTGCTGAAGAACACACGCTGGCCCCGCTGCACTTAAACTCAGTCTGGAAGGGGGAGAGGCCTGAAAAAGCTGATTGGAAGGAAACTGCCAGGTCGACAGGGTAGAATACATGAGCAACACAAAAGGGGAAATAGGGAGCAGAATCCCACAGGCCTGAGGTTAGACAGCTCACCATAGTGGCTGGAGAAGTGGGACTCATACAGGTGGGAAGGGGGCTGACCCTGGAGAGAAAGTCCTGGCTGCACAAAAGAACCCGCTTTGGATCCACATCAGGGATCTTAGAGTTGGACCCCATGAGAGGGGGATTCACTGGGAGTTTTTTGTGCAGGGAACGCCATGATCAGAGGTAAGCTTTGGAAAGGAAAGTTCCTTGTTTCTAGAACAAACTGCAGGTCAGCTGGACACAAGGACTCCTACCGTGGTTTCAGTGGACTTCTTGTTATAAAGAAAATAGGTTTGCTACTACCTTTCAAAAATGTTTCCAATTTTAAAAATAAAATATTATTTAAAAGAAATTAAACAATAAGCAAAAATTTTGAAAGTAAATCTTTGTAAAGGAGTTTGTCATTGCAAGACTTATAAACTGTTATCTGTAACTTATAAGACGGAAATCAGACAGCATATTTACTTGCACTGTGGCTGAAACCAAAGTAAAGAGAATTTTTTTTTTGAGAATTTCAAAACTGATGATGTAATTATAAAGAAAAAGAAAGTGTGAACAGTGTCTATTGCAGGTAACTGAAATCTCAAATTGCAATCTTCTTAAACAAAAATGATGAATCAGAACATTCTTTCTATAATCCGCTTCCAAATGTACTAAATGTAGCAGTCCATATCTTCTCATCATTAAATACGGGCATACTTTTCCACAGAAAAATAATGTAATTATACCAAAAAGTCTCACAGTTTCCCTCCCTGCTACACACATGCACACAAGCATACTCACTATAGCATTTAATATTTTAAAAGCTAGAGTTGTTTGTTTCACCAAAACATCATTTTATATCTTCAAACATTTATATCTTAAGATGATCACTTCTTACTTAACCCTAAATGAAACGAAGTTACTTCTGGGTTTAGTTAGTAATTTCTTGGTAAGAGACATTTTTAACAACTTTTAAAAATATTAATGCTTTAAATGCATTTGTCTGCAAAAAGTGTAGGCAAATATAAAGAACAGACTTCTCTTTGTAAAGCTAAATTTGCAGACATCAAAAGATATTAGCTTAAGTGATGACTGTGATTTTGTGAAAATATAACAGCATACTCCAAGTTGATCCTCACCCCAAAAAGGAACAACCAATGAAAGATAATGAATAAAATGTTATTATCCTTGTTTTACGTAAGTTGCACAGAAATAGGTAAGTGATTTCATTACAGTTTTCAACATGCAAGAATTCTAGCTCCCCACATTTGTTTTCTTGACTTTTGGGCACTTTATAACATAATTTCATTCAAATATATATAAATTTAATTTTTACGAATATTTCCTTAAAGGCAGACTTTTTCAAGTGAGAAGATTGTAAAATGGCTTATAGTGGTAAGAAAGAGTTATCCAGGGCCAGCCAAACAGCTCTGTGGATTAAAAGCACCTGAAAGCAGGTGCAGGGGCCTGGGGTTAGATCCCCAGGCCTGCCTTGCCGCCGCTCCCCCCAACCCCCCCCCCCCCGGGCACAATGAGGTGGCATTTGAGACTTGGAGTGGTGGTGCATGCCTGTAATCCCAGCTTTTGGGAGGCTGTAAACAGGCGAATCACTAAGAGTCAGATCTAGTAGTGAGATCCTGCCTGAACACCCTGCTGACCCCTAAAATACCAAAAAATAAAAAAAAAAAGAGAGAAAGTTATCCATGGCACACACATCGCATTTCCTCAGTGGTAACATCTTAACGTGGTGTATCATATCACAATCAGCAGTGGACTATGACAAAAATCACCCATCTTATGTAGATTTCCTCAGTATTACGTTCTAGGCAATGTCCTCCCCAGATATGTAAGTATCCATCACCATAATCTAACCATAATGAATGGTTCTAACTCTTCAATGATATCTCATGGTGCCCTTTTAGAAACACATCTACCTACTTCCATTTCAGTTGGTTAGGTTTAATAATGACTAGCCTCATTTATGCAAAAAGAAATGCTCCTAAAGCACATAGGATTTGAATTTCTGTAATGAAACTGGAGATGTGCCCCCCCTGTGAGCCCTGGAGCACCCCAGGTGGGGCCTCTGAGGGGTCACTGGCTGCATGCTCTCCTGCTCATGGCCATAGCTAGCAACAACTGGCTGACCGCTGTCAACATCAGATCCCTAGCTCCAATCTCTGGCAGAGTTCTAGACTTACACTTCCAAATGCCTACTTACCAATTCCACCTACCGGAAGTGGCGCATTGAGCTTAACATGCCCAAACAGAATCCGCACTTTCAGCCCCTCATTCCACTCCTAAGGATTACCACTCATAAAACACACCCTTCGGTCTAGTTGCTCAAGCCGCACACCTAAGTAAACTCTTTGACCTCCCCCTTGGAACCCAACCCACCTACTCTCAGGGACAAAGAAACGTAGAACCACAAGGTGAGGTATGGTGGGGCCTAGCCAGGTTTGTTTTTACACATGCACGTTACAATATTTCTCTGTCTCCTCCCTCACCTAGGGCTTGCTGAGTCTGGGCTTGGTGGCACATGCCTGTAATCCCAGCAATGGGAAGGCTGAAAACAAGATGACTAGGAGTCAGAGCTGTGTAATGAGAGCCTGTACCAAATACATAAATGAAAAAAAAAAAAAAAAAGAATGCTTCTCTAGCACATCAAGAACATCTCATTGTGCCAGTATGGATGTACACATTGCTAAGGTGAAAGGATTTTTTTCTTTTTTTAATCTGTGGAATATAGACAAAAGATTACACACACACACACACACACACACACACACACACACACACGCCTGCACAAACGGGGCACAGAAAGAAGAAAACAACTACAAGCCTGTCCTGATTGGAACCATTACAGAATTGAGGCCTTAGAATTTAGGATTTTGATACCGAGGGTGGTGGCACAAGCCTATAATCCCAGTGCTAGGGAGGCTGAGACAGGAGGATCATGAGCCTGAGCTGCGTGTATACCGAGACTCTGTATCAAATAAATAAATTAATTAATTAACTGGTTAATTTAGGGTACTGTTGAGACACCAGAGTCCATTGCTGGAGTTGGGCATGGGACACACAGCAGGACATGTGGACTCTCATGTTTGGGAGTCACAGGCAAATCCTCATTCCACCAAGGCACTTCATGTTGTAAGCTCTTTTTATTGTAGATGCTGATTTCAGTATTTATGTGACAAAGACTGCTTACCTCACAGACATCTTTTGTTGGCTTAGAACATTTCACAGGTCTCTTAGAGATATTTAATTCTGAATCTGTCTTAGAATTTAGATATTATATTTAACTCTGATTATATCTTTAAAGATACTCCAAGCATCTTCAGTCTCTGCATTGCCTCTAGTTTCTATTATTATTATTATTATTATTATTATTATTATTATTATTATTTTTGTACTTTAGGGAAGGGTCTACAGGATGTTCAGGGTCTCACTGCTAGATAGGACTTGTAGTGATCCACTTGTTTACAGCCTCCCAAGAGCTGGGATTACAGGAGTGCGCCACCACGCCCAGTCTCATTCAGTGTTTCAGCGCACCCTGGGGGCAGGCCAGCACAGCAGGCCAAGGGATCGAAACCCAGGCCCCTGCACCTGCTTGCAGGCACTTTAATCCACTGATTTATTTGTCCAGCCCTTACACAGTGCATCTTAACAATTTAATTATCAAATATTGTACTAACTTGACAAATATTTGGTATACAGAAAATGTACTGTTATTTTTCTTCTGTTCATTATGCAGGAATTTGTTTGCACATTTAGAGTTCTCTAGACTTAGGAATTCTTAACTTGGGCCTTTAGGTGAGTGTGAGCCTGTTAAAAGTCTGAATGAAACTGTATAAAGATATGAAGTTTTCCCCTTGGAAAACTGTTTGATTTCATGGCTTATTCATCATCTGCAAGGAGTGCTTCATTAAAAAAAAAAAAGTATAATTCTGGAGAAATCTTCTGTGCACAGAAATAACCATTCTTTTATTCTGCCCAAGGTTCTATGGCTTTGGGGACAAAACCCACGCAAAACAACCACCTCAGAGCAGTAACTTTTGTCCCTGTAAATGAAATCTTATAACCTCTGATTCCGTAACAGTCTATTATGTTCCAGCAGGGCCACCATGATACAAACCTGTCACCAAAGAAAAAACGGCCTTTGTTCCTCTACACACCCACAAGATCCATGCCCAAGACCAGCCCTCCTGATCAACAGTGTAACAGCTGGTGTTGTCCTTTGTCCTTGCTCAGTCTTCTTAGATTTACGAACTGAGCCAGCATGCACATGAAACTAGAATAAACCCTCCTGTTCCCACTTGGTCTCCCTTGTCTCTCAAACTCCACAACAACCCCAGTCCTCTGTATGCCTGCTAAATTATTTGGAAAAGAACATCAGGATGCATGCTCCTGATCACGTTCATCTGACAGGTATCTAGTCACTTAATTAAATGTTCACACTTCTGTAAACCTAATGTAAGCAAGCCCTGCTGTAGGCTATTTAGCAGCTCCAAAGTTGTGGCCTTCCAGGAGTCCATACTTCATATTAGAAAACACAGTACATATTAGATGTATATGTAAAACAGAATCCAGTCACCACAAGAAAGCCGCGGACCACATACTGTAGAAGTTCAGTAATGGAAAACATGGTTCTCTTTGGTAATACTATCAGGATCCATTTGCAAATGTGGAAATACACAAAATGAAGCAGAGTCTGGACTCGTATACCACAAGGCTCTCCTTGCCCGGTTCCTCTCGCATTCCATTCAAGCAGCTCGGGACACAAGTTGCTCCTGGTGATCAGTAAACCTCTCTGTGCAGATGTTGCCGGAAGGCCCAGGATGCCACAGGGACCCATTACTTATAGCTAAGAAAATCTGAATTACAGCAGAAAAACAACTTTCATAAGTTTCACTCAACAGACTAAAAACAAACCCCACAATTCATTAAATTTTATATATTAATCCAAAAAGGATCTTTTAAAAATGCCTTTCATAGGGCCGGGGAGATAACTCAGTGGCATAAGGACCTTGACAAGCTCAAGGTCCTGAGTTCAATACCTGGTATTGCAAAGATAAATAAAATAAAACAAAAGCCTCTCATAGCATTGTTTATATCAGTGCCTTCTGTGATCAACCTATTTTGGGAAACAAATAGGAAACAGTTTTCTTATATTGTTATCATTAGAAAAAGGGAAGGGAGACTGGGGAGATAGCTCAGCGGTCTAAGCATCTGCCTAGCAAGCACAAGGACCCAGGTTCCATCCCTAGCACCACATGTCCTGCTGGCCCCAGGTGCCAACCTAGCAACCAAAACTGGGTGTGATGGCATACACCTGTAATCCCAGCGCTGGGTAGGCTGAGAGAGGAGGATCACTGGGAGTCCAAGATGCATGGCAAGACTGTGTACCAAATAAATAAAAGACAAAGAAAGAAAGAAAGAAAGAAAGAAAGAAAGAAAGAA
>NDGN011496664.1:3561-13609 GCA_002564285.1 Tympanoctomys barrerae
TTTTTTTTTTTTTTTTTTTTTTTTTTTTTTTTTTTTTTTTTTTTTTTTTTTTTGGTGGGACCAGGAATTGAACTCAGGCATTGTTTTTGGCAAGGAAGCACTTATTCTTCTGAGCTATCTCCCCGGCCCCTCAGCATCAACTCTTATGTGAACTTTGGCCTTTGGGTTTGCTGCTATTTCAGACTTGCCAGCCTGTGCAACATACAAGTTAGTTCCTTAAATCAACCTCTCTGTGCCTCTGCTTCTCAACATTACATAATTGTGTAAGTATATCCTATTTGTTCTCTAGAACATTTTGACTAAGTCAGCTTACTAGACTCACAGTCTTGTGGCTGTTATTTAATATTTACAACATCAGTTTTCTCATTTTTACAATGGACATAATGCAGTTTACACAGTGCAGTAGCAAGTTCCTATGGCAGGGCCTGGCACAAGTAATACTCAACAAATGATAGCTGCTACTGTTTTAACTAAAGCAGTGCTCCAATGATTTATTTAGGTGAGCCTTTTACTCTCATGATAAAGACCAGATGGATGTTCTAAATGCTTCAAAATGCTACCCACTCTTTCACATAGCATCTCTATTACTGTAGCTCACTCTCATTTCAACAAGCTATTCAAACGGTTGTCTCAGTGCACATCAGCCCTATTGTGCTAAATGGAATGAATATAAATGAAATATTTGTGTCAGTATAGGCTGGAAGACAGATATTCATTCAAGCTAAACTATATTAGAGTTCTTCACATAATTCTTTATCTAGGGCAATTTATTCTGAGAAAGTTCAAAAGGCAGAAGAGAGGGAGGAAATATGAGAAGTAGAGCAGAAATGACATTGGATTTGGTCTTAGTAGAAGACCTGGAGAGGGCTGAGTGTGCAGGGAGGAAATGGCTGCCTCATGGTGGGAAGGCATTGTAGAGAAAATTTGCATAAGAATTGATTTACTACAGAATACATACATTTACAGGAGTGCCTTGTAATATTCACTGAAAAAGTCAAATGCAGAGAGAGTGCAAGAGATCTTTCCATGTGCTAGAAACCAGAAGGATCCAGCCCAAGGCCTGACACCAAACACCATGTTTCATGCATTGCACTGGAGGGACCCAAGAGCCAGTGGTGAAAGCTAGAAAGTCTGAGGTGGCTGAATGAAAGATCTGTGCCAGAAGATTGAGGGATCTGCACTGGACCCAGGCAATGATGCTACTCAAGGTGAAGACCAGAGCTCTCCTTCAGAGAACAGCAGCCTGGACATGGGAGGTCACCTCCAATGATGAAAACAGCCAGGTTGAGTTCATATCTGGAGAAGCAGCCATAGCAAATCTTCTCCTGGGAAATCAGCAGCATGTAATCATTCCCTCCCATTGACAGAAAGGAACAGAGGGTCTGGGCACCCAGAGAATTCAAAAGAAAAAAGGATTTAATATTTTACCTTTTATTTGAACCAAGTCATCAGGCTGAAGTACGTATAAGATTAGACTTGTGGGGATATTTAGACAAACGAGAGCCTGGAGCTGCAGCAATGCCTAAAATTCCCTTCTGTGGATTTAGGGAGTGACAGCAAGGATCCAGGTTGGAAAGGGCCACAGAAAAGCTGGAGGTATTATTAAACCTCCCCCAAAAGGTAGTTTGAAACAGCAATGCATTTTCAAAGCTTCTAGAACAAAATAAAGAGTGCTGTAATTTAAATGTTAATATCTCATCAAGTTTTATGTGCGTGAGGGGTGCAGCTCAGTAGTCTGTTTTCTAGAAGTGATAATGCAGCAATAAACAGCTGGCTACCCTCAACTCAGACATTTTATGCTGCCTCTGTGATCCATCTTCCCTACCATGTGGTAACATCAAATCAGAAGAGACAGACTGGGGGCTCTTTATTCTGAGGGCAGAACACAGCAGGTGAAGAAACACGGTTCTGTAGAAGAATTCTGCTTCTTCAGTGCCTGAGGCAGCAGGGAATCTGGTGAGGAAGGAGGAGGGCAACAGGAGATGTACTACAACTATGACTCCACACAGAAACAGCTCATAAGTGGATATTAATTAAATTCTCAGGTATCCAAAGAAGCAATTCTGGAGGCAAGTCAGCATGCTTCTGGAAAAGAAGGAAAATCACATGTGGTTGAGCAAGCACAGTGTTGTGTGTGCAGGAAGTTCTGTAATGCCCACAGGAAAGTAAGACCACAACATGTCAGAACTATTTTAGGATTTCAATCAGTGTTACATAGTGTATGCAAGGGGTGAGGGTTTACCACCGCTGGCAGTGATCTGTGTGTACATCAATGCTTCCCCAGTATGACTAGTGCTATACCTAGGACTAGTGCCTTGTGATTCTGGTAAGGATTTATTTTAATGACATAAACAGTTGTAAACATTCTATTTGAATACTTCATTAAGTTGCTACAAGACTAAGATGTTAACTTTATTGCAACTACTATTATTTACAGGTGAGGAAACTGAGACATTTAAGATATTCAGAATGCCCAAGGTTGCACAGCTAATGAACAGTCAAATAAGAATTTGAAATTAGTCCAAATGACCTCAGAGTCTAAACTGTTCTTACAATGAGACCTTTTCTCCTCCCAGGCAGAGGGCAGGTGGCCTATATACCATGTTTCTAAAGAGAGGAATGTGTGTCCTTTTAGTTCCTGTAAATACTCCAAAAGATATATCTCCTATCTAATTTCTGAAGTTAATGCTGCCTTGGTAAAAAACAAAATCTTATATTTCATAGACAATAGTAAACCTCTGTAAACATTAGCATAGTGACTACATTTAAATAATGATTTTAGGAACCAAAGGAAAATAGGATGTCTGGAGTCTTTCAGATACTGATTGTCTAGTTTACAATGTAAGCACAGACCTGGAACTAGCAGAGACAACTTACTGCTTAACATTCAATACTGTCAGGGATCAGTGGGGCATGCTATAAATTCTTATACTCTATTTTGCCTTATATTACATTCAAGGCTTTAGGTATGTGTTCATTGCAATGCTTTATACAAAGCACTTTCTGCTGTATGAAACGGTAAATCAGTAATATGTCCTGAATTCAGGTAGATTCTATCGTGTTTTTAAATAATTATGATGCTGTTCTCATCACTACAACAGAGATGAATTTGTAAGCTAGGTTCACTTCCAAAGGGACTTCATAAGGAAAGCAACTGGATCATAGCACCAGCCCTCTCCCAGTGGAGAGGATAACTAAAGCTCTAGACCCCTGGATGCCCTCATTCATTCACTCACTCCTATGTCCCCTGAAACCTACTAGTGAAGCAGTAGACAAAATGATATTAATTCAACTCAAACTCACCATGTGTTTGAATGTGAAATAAGTAAAATAAAATATAAGAGGGGATATTTTGGGGTTTGCATTCACCAAACTGGGACTTAAAGAGTAAATTGATGGGGAGGAGATGGGAGAAGCTGGACTATTGAAATCATGGTGGAGGACACCTCAGCTGCAAAGATTCAAGGACATGTAAGTGAGCAGAAAGAGCACATGTTGTTCTGTGTTTATTATAACACTACAATGTCCTTCTAAGACTTATTTCCAATTTTTAATGAGAAATTGTCTATCTCACATGCTAGTACAAAACTTTAAGGAAAATATGAATGTGAAATTAGATATTTTGCACCTCAAAGCTCAAGCCTGATACACAATGAATCCTTATCCTACGCTTTTACAGAAATCAAATGGTTTGTTATCTGCTGTTTCATCATCTTTCCATCAATTGAATTACAGTTTAATGGGGCTGCTCCTTCCTTACCCAGATCATCATTCATGCTGACTGAGGTCTGTTTCCCTCTCTCTTCCCTCTCTCATATCTGTCTTTGCCTCTGCCTCTACCTCTGCCTCTGCCTCTGCCCCTGCTTCTCTCTCTGTCTCTCTCTGTCTCTCTCTCTCTTTGTCTCTTTCTCTCTCTCTCTCTCTCTTTCTCTCAGAGACATACACATTGCCTTTGTGTGTTACAATATTAACCCATGAACTGAAAACATCATATCATAGTGATATATGTATACCTATGTTTATAGCAGCACAATTTGTGACAGCCAAATCTTGGAAACAAACAAGATGCCTATCACATGAAGAATGGTTGACAAGATTAACCCACATTTGGTGATCAGCAACAGCTGAAAAGACTGTTCAAAAGATTAGAAAAGCCCTGTTCCTCAAAATATACATTTCAACTTGATTTCTCTACATAAGCCATCAAAAATTCCCTTTGAAACTAGTAAGACATGCATCCTAAAATCTTGTTATCATAGCCCAAGTCTCTGTGCAAGTATTTTCAAAGAAAGTTGGATTACCTCATACAATTTGTTGCCACCAGCTATAGCTGTTTGAGGTCTTAACCTGCATTATCTCCCCTTAGGAATTGATTTTATAATGACTACAGTGTCTACAAAGAACCGATAATGAATTATCAGTTTGTTTTGCTTTGCTTTATAGGTTTTGGTTTCAAAACATTGTATTTGATGATGCTACTGACTAGTTAAAAACAGATGAACAGTTGGGGAGGTAGCTCTTTGGTCTAAATGCCTGCCTGACAAAGAAGACACAGGTTCAATCCCTGGTACTGCATGCCTTGCTGCCCTGTGCTGAGCCTGCCAACAAAACTGGGCATAATGGTGCATGCCTATAGTCCAAGAGCTGGGGAGGCTGAGATGGGAGGATCACTATGAGTCCAAGCTGCATAGAGAGACCCTATACCAAATTTTAAAAAAAAGAGAGAGAAGGGGCTGAACATGCTGGTGCATGCTTATAATCCTAGGATCACCATGAGTAGTCTGGGGCCATCCTGAACTACATAGTGAATTCAAGGCCTGTTTGAACAACATAAGAATTCCTTGTCTAAAAACAAATATATATATTTGGCTTAATCTTTCAAGAATTTAAGTTAATTTTTATTATATGGAACGCTGACAGTGAATACTCAGACAATAAATAGGTGAGAAAAATGGATAATAAATGTTTGAAAAGAGCTATTTCACTAATCTAATGTTACAAGCTTTCTGTATGGCAGTGCCCTTTGACACAATCACATCTCCACAGATGAAAATTTCTTCATAGACAGAAAAATGAATGTTATTTCATTAAAAGTGACAGGTCAGACTGAGAGATTTATGTAAACTGCATTAAAAATGAGATGCACAAAAGTTTTCCAAACATATTAATTGTGACAAATGCAAAGCAGTCATTTATGACATCTAACCAGCTAAGGGAAGAGAAAATAAAGCCATTTGTAGAATGTTTGCAAATAGCTTCCAAAGTTGTGTGAAATGAATCATTTCAATATTTGGCTTAACAGTGAGTACATCTTAAGGCTGAAGACTAATGTGTTTGACAAAGACAGTCTAACACATTTTTGGAAACTATACTTCCCTCATTCAGTTCCTTTTTCTGAGCTAACTGGAATCTATAAAATATAAGTATCTGTGCAAATAAATCACTTTATAAATTACATAAGCATCAACAAAATTCCTCAAACCTACCTGCCACAGTCTGTCCATTGTTTCCAAACCCTGTGACAATTAAGTTTATGATTTTTATTTTTATTTTTTACTTTTTGTATTTTTAGGGAAGGGTTTACAGGGTGGCCAGGGTCTCACTACTAGATTGGACTCATAGTGATCCTCCTGTTTATAGCCTTCCAAGTGCTAGGATTACAAGCACACATCACCACACCCAGTCTCAATTGCCATCTCAGTGCAACCTGGGGTCAGGGCCAGCACATCAGGACTGAGGATCGAACCCCCAGCACCTACACCTGTTTGCAAGTGCTTTAATCTGCTCAGCTATTTGGCCAGCCTGACAATTAAGTTTAATTGTCAGTGTATTTGGCATAGAAGCAACCAGGTCACAAATAATGCACCTCTTTGGGGTGAGTGTAGATGAGTTATGGAAACCTGACCTTGGGACCTACACTCTCCAGTTTCTTCTTCTCTGGCACTGTTCCTCCTTCTACTTCCCACACTGTGAAGTAGAATGGCTCTGTTCCATTATGTTTTCCACAGTGATGTTTCCACCACAGAGCCAGACTGAACCCTCTGGCTTCATGGGCCAAATCCAACCTTTGCTCCACTAAGTTGTAGGTGTTGGGTAGTTAGTACTAACAACAGGAAAGTAACTACTGCACTCTACCTATATCACTTTAAGTATTTCAATAATGTGATTATTAAATTGGAGCATGAATTGCTTACTTTCTCACTGCTGAAACAACACAAATTAAAACAAAAAAATCTTTATTTTTCTCAAAGATTGTAGAGGTTTTAGTCCATAGTCAGCTAGGTCCTAGGCAGGATAGCATGGCATAAGGGGTAAAAGATAAGCAGCATACCCTCATGATACAATCACTTCACAGCAGCCCTACCTTTGAGATGATGCTTTGTTGATCTAGATATAAACCATAATGTAAATATCAGGGACCTGTCAGCAACAGACATAATCAAAGGTAGACAAACATTTGTAAGATATTGTTAGTTGTTTAGAAATTATCCCAAGGACATGGAAGCCGGTAAGATACTTCAAAATGGAGAAATAGAATCAATTATATTTATGAAATTTCACCCTGGATGTTATCTGAAGAACTGGAAGGGAGCAACAGAGGAAGGGCAGACAAATGACCTCAAGTCTATCATCCAGTCATACTAGTTAGGACAACAGTAGTGACAGAGATAAGGACAATTTGGTATAACTGGCAAGTAGAATCCAGAGATCTATAGAGCAATTATAGCTTTGGTACAATCATGTGAAGAAAATTTTGGTTACTTCAACTATGTTTAGCTAACAGAGGTGAGGTCTCTTAAGGGGAGCAGGAGGGAAAAGTGTTGAAGATTTGGAATAAAGAATTAGAAACACATGAGATAGCTTGGATAATTGTACTGCTGATTTATGCTGGTTTATTGAAAGGAGCAGCTAATGCTTAAGGGTTTTTTTCTCTCCTTTTTATTTTTTCATAAACTTTGGACCAATTTTGCAGGCTCATGTCTGCTAATCTGAAGGAGTAATTTGAAGACAATAATATGCAATATAATAATAACTGTAAATTCATATCATTTTGTTTAGGAAAAGCATGCATTGTTTCTAATGTTGGAGTTATTTTTACTATTTTTTATTCTTTAAAAGAAAGAAATTAAGTTTGACTTTGACTGCCAAAAAATTCTCCAAAGCTAAGAGTTTCTACCATTTAGTTAAAATTTTATTTATTTTTTAAATGTATCAGTTATTTAATTAGGTTCTTAGTAAAAAATTTAGGACACTAATTTATAAGGAAGAATTCTATTTGTCAGAGCAAAAATAGATCGCAGGTAGCCCTGGAACTGAGGAACAGCTTTGATTTTTGCTAAAATCTATGAGTCTACCTCTTTCTGATCCACCTTTTGCTGCTCTGAAATCTAGTATCTCTCTTTCTTGGTGTTGAAGAACTTGCCCTTCTGGTGTTGCGTTTCCACAGCTGCTTCTTCTTGAAGTAAGAATCAGGGAGGTGTTTGAGGATTTTCACTTTGCCTATATCAATTTTAGTAGAGGTAGCAATGACAAATTTCTGGTGTCTTCTTCATAAAGGAACATGATTAAGGCTAAGAGGCCCAGTCACAAGTAGCAAGCCACTGGCCAACTGCTTCAGGAAGACAACTCTCTTGCCTTTGTGATGCTCAGTGAGGAGGATCAAGATGGTGCTGGGAGTGATGCTAGCTCAAAGATTCCTCACATGCTGACTGAGGGGTTTCTTGTGATGGCTCAAGAGCTCTCAGGGTACATCTTCAGTAGGGTAGTATCTAGGCATTTTTCGAAGCTTAACCACCCAGGTACCAAAATTCTTGTCCCCACCAGCCAGTTTTGTGGTCATAGCAAGAACTTTCTCCTTATTTTTCTTCTCAAGCTTTGAGGTAGCAGCTGTGTACTTTCTCTTGTATAAAGTCTCTGGAATATATAGCAGATTGGTAGTATCTACCAATTCCTCTAATCAGTACAGTATTCTGGTTGTAGTGGGGCTGCCCCTTCTTGGACTTTTTTGCGTTTACCTTAGCATTTTTACCAGTACCACTGGCAGAAATCTTCAGGCTTTGGGTTTCTTCTCTTTAGTGTCTGGTTTCTCAGCTTTTTCACCTGCCATCTTGCAAGATGGGAAAGAGAACCAAGTTTCTGACTAAAATTTTAATTAAATTTATTCAAGTGTTTGAATATCTAGTTAGCTGAATATGATTTATTTTAGAATTTTTTCTGTAATTTTCAATTTTAATGGTAACCACATTAAAATAAGTAAATTAAAAATATAAGAATTAGAACATGGATATAGTAGCTTCTGCCTATTGACCCAGTTCCTTCTGAGGTTGAGACAAGAGGCTCTCTTGAGCCCACACATTTAAGTCCAGCCTGATTAACATAGTAAAACTCTATTTCAAAACAAAGCAATATTAGGTGGATTACAGTAACAGAAATCTTGTGAAAAGACCAATAAAATGTTAATAATTATAAGAAGAAACCCATTAGATTGGTTCACAGAATCAGAGAGACTAAGTCTGACTTTGTACTGCAGAGGCAATAAATACCAGTCGTTATGAAATATGAGAATTTGGAAACCTCAGACTAGAAGGACCAATGATGTGGCCCCAGTCTGAGGCTAAAATGTGGGACACTGCACTCAAAAATAGAAAAGTGTTGATTCTAATGTGCACAGGTGATGGCTGCAGGGGAGGGGGACACTCACACACATATGCATGCACATAAAACAGCTCCTAGGAATGAGGTGAGCAGGCACTTGTACACATGTATTCCTGGGATTTGGAAGGGGCCTGAGCTGGGTAATGATCTGCGTGGCAGGACTGTCTCAATTCCTGTATCCTCTCCAGGATGACTTGAGACAAAGTTCACTGGAAGGACTCAGAAAATAGATGTTTTAGTAACTTGTTCACTATATGACAAGTGGAGTGTACTATTTAGGCAGGCTATTTTTGTTTTATTGATTTTTGGGGGGTTTTTTTGGAGAAGATAGTATAATTAAGAGAGATCCAAGTAGACAAAGCTTGCAGGCAGCAATTACCCTGGGAATTGTAATGGGTCCTTCTCTTGTTTGCTTAGATTTGGTTAAAGGTGGTAACTGATGGGACTTTCTTCTAATTAGCTGTAGGCCTTTATTCTCACAATGGGAGGGAGAAGTTATAAATTCATGTGGTCTTGGTCAGAACAAGCATTGCAGCCAGTACTTGTAGCATGGTGGGAGGCTGAAAACTGCCATGAATACAGAGCTAAGTCCCAAAAAGATCAAGATCAGTCAACATGGGATGGGGTGGGGTAGCAGGTGAGAGTTCAGACCCCCTGAACAATAGCAATGAAGAAATCATATAAATTTTTCAGTGTTTTTGTTTGTTTGTTTGTTTGTTTGTTTTCAAGGGCATTTGGGTGTATGGGTGGGAAAAATTAGATGAAGAAAGTCATGGAGTACTGAAGGGAAAAGAAGGGATAGAGAAAGATGCAGAATGAGGAAGGGGGATCAGCAGCTTTCTGTCTTTGGGTTTGAATGTTCTCAACTCAATACTCCATGCATATCCCAAAATCCAGCCATCCTGGACATTGTTAGGTATGAACTCACACAGTCAAACATTCCAGGCATTCTGATGTGAGAAGATTTATTGGAGACAGCAAACAGGCAGGCTCGCTGTCTAGTGGACCAAGACAGCAGTGAATGAAGGGAGAAAGGAAACTTTATAGGATCTTTTTTTAGAGTGTGATCATGAGCTGAAACAGCTGAGAGAGAGCTAATCTTGGCAGGGCTACCTGGTCTGTGGGAGACTTTTAATGTTAACAAAGAAGAGTTTCTGTGGTTGTTTACCCAGGTCAAAGTCAAGTGGACCTGTTCTTCAATTTTGGGTTTGGCTCTGTGAAGGCCAAGGGGGAGACAGTTTGCAGGTAGAGTACCTGGGAAAACAAGAGGGAGAGTGTTTGGGGCAAGGTGCCTGGAAATCTTTGAATCCTGACCTATAGACATATTATATTTTCCACCAGTGTATGTACCACTTGGATTTTTTCCTTCAGTACTAGGAAATGAACTCAGGGT